>VMRN01000141.1:43574-97776 GCA_010277015.1 Poeciliopsis turrubarensis | reverse complement strand
CGTCACGCAACGTCCCGCAACGTCCCGCAACGTCCCGCAACGTCACGGCAAGTTGCTTCTCCACAATTAGCGCACTTAGCAGTGCATGCATGTGTTTGATTGGTAGCACTAAGACCCTCCCCCCAGCTCTGATTGGCTGTTTGTGGTCTCGAGCGGTGCTTTGTTCCAGATGCAGCCCATGGTTAGAGAACGATCTATTCACAGATTACCTGCCTCACAGCAAACTGTCACAATATGGAGACAGTTTTAATAGATACGTAAAAAAACACATTTCTTTTTTTTTTTTTTTTTTTTTTTACATATCTATAAAAAGTTGCGTTCTGCAGCTTTAAATCTCATTTTCCAAAGCGTATTTTAATCTGATAAACGAGCCTTGATCTTTGCTAATTGCCTCGCCAGCATTGGTTGTTTTCAATTATTGCTAAACTCCAGACGCAGCAACACAAACTAACTTCCTTTACACCTGCTGAAAGCCAGCATCGCGAGTTGCTTCAACAAAGAAGATAGCATCTGTGCTGCGTCCCTCGGGTCCTCATTCACAAGGTTCACACGGTTTCACTTCTACACTGACCTACTTCTCCACACGTTGACTTCACAGAACGTCGTCGTCTATTCAGTCCGTGACGGAGAGGGGAAGTCCACTGTCCAGTTCATGGCACATCAAAAACCCACACAAAAATATTTAACACCTTTTTGATGTTTTTATTGGGATTTCATCTGACATAGCAATAAATATTAGCATATAATTGTGAAGGGAAGAGAATCTAGCTTCGTTTTCTACCATTCTGTGCAAATGATCATCTCATGCATTCGTATTCACCTTATTTTTTTTAAGAGCACATCTATCAGCTGTTTACATTTTTTTTTTGCCCAAGCTTGGATGAAGTGTTTAAGTTCAGACTATGAGTTGGATTTCAGTCTGGACTTTGACTGGGTCATTCCAACACATGATAAACGTCCTCCTCCACTTCCATAAATACAAAATTCTGCTGCCAGAAAGACAGACGATTTACAACAGTAGCATAACTTTGTCTTTGTCTGTTTGTTTAAAAGAAAAAAAAAAAAAAAGAAGCGTTAGGGTTAAGTTTCTTGCAAGACACTGCACATATTCAAAAACTGCATTATTTATTATTCTATGTTTTGATAGTTTTTATGGATACACAATGGTTTTTCATAGATGTTTTTGCAGGAAGCATGAGTTTGTGAAACTGCTGTACATTTGATAATAATGTGCAGTCATCATTACAAGGACAGATGCATTAAAAATGTTACTTTCGTTTTTGGCTCATGGGAAAAAAACCTGACAACCATTTTCTGTATCATTTTACCGAGGTTGAAGCAACAGTTGCAGTGTTTGCACATTAATAATGTAGGAAAGACGGGAAAAACAACTTTATCAGCTTTAATAAACAGACGGCTGTCAGTAGCTTTAACACTTGCCTGGAGTCACACAGTAGAGCTTGGAGAAATAAAAACATCTCCACTTTCGGAATGCGCAGAGATGATGATCCGTGACATAAATCACTTATATTATCCTCCCACGATCCACAATAAGTCAACACAACACCCCTCCTAAGTTTCAGCGTAATCACACAGCAACAACAGCTGCATCAGTCCTAAAACTAGACTATCCGGTCACACATTTCCACATCACAGCCTTGTAAACAGAGCTTGAGCAACAAGAATGAGTCCAGCCCTGCCTTGGTCATGCCAGTCAGCAGACGTCTGCGCCCGATAAGCCCAATCTGGACTTTTGTGAGGCAATGTGCAACATCAACCACTGGTTTCTTTGAGTGACTCAGGCAGTAGAAGTTGGCAGCTGAATATAAGTCGGTGTTGTGACCGGCTGAGTTCACCCTCCATCACTGTATATTGTCCAAACTAGTCATTCCCTCCTCTTCTATGACAAGTTCAAAGGTACCAGACAGTAAAGAGAAGATCGATGCAAGAACCAATCGGACCTGAATGCTTGGTTACAAAAATAACCAATGACAGTGTCCATTTCATGGCGGCTGGCCCGTCTTACCCTGCCACTCGACACCTACTGGTTATTCCAATGAGAGGCATCAAGCCGGGTCCAGTGTTGCTGCTCAGTTTGGCCACGCTGACTTGTGCGTCTATTTTGGTACCTTGTGAGCTGGCGTTGAGCAGGCCGGCCACACCAGCGCATTTGAACATGGATCCAGGGGCTTGACTCACTGAGGTGAGTTTTCTTTGCCCTAAATCTTAAACGCGTAACTTTAGAAAAAACAGAAGTTAGTGACGAGGAATTACTAACTGGAGCGTTGGCTACAGGTGCTGCTCTGGATTGCTGGACTTAACTCTGGGGATTTGTTCTTAGCCGTACGTTAATGTGGGGGAGACCTCCTGCTGTGAGCATGACACACCCATCACCAAGGTAAGGAAAAACGAAAATTAAATGGTTCAAAATGTGATAAATGGCCGACACTGATCATTTCATAGTGTTTTGGCTAAACACTTGTGTTTTCTAACCTTTCAACTACTATATAGACATGTTGTCTTACTAATTTCACCCATAATGTAACATCTACAATGAAAAGGAATATCTGCGCTTTATAGTTTGAGTCTTTCTACAGTACAGTTAGTTTGGCTATCTCAGTTTGCGAGTATAAATACACAAGCAGATGCTGGGAAAGTACCGAGGCTGCTAACTGATATCTAGTCATGAGAGGTAGGAGGTTGCTGGCAACCATGAGGTCCTAGAAAGCCAAAATATTCAGCAAGTCTGGCCTGACATACAGTGAAGTCAATAAGGTCTTGAGACTTTTACCTGGTGAACTGAACCGTCTGGATATCCTGAAAAAAGACATTAGTAATAGTTCCCTGACTGAGTTTGTAGACATGTGTAGAAATCCCCAGAGTGGTGGAAAGCTAATTGCCAGCTAAATGGACAATATGTTTGAACGATTAAAACTCATTTCAGTGATCAAAACCATGTGAAAAAATGTTTATGCGATGCAATTCCATTTAATTGAAATTAAATTACTACAATCTATTGTATCAATAAAAACAACTCACATTATATGTTTACCTTCTTCGAGTACAATGTATATTATTGAACAATAAATCATTAAATTTAAAAAGAAACCGTTTAGTCTGCGTCAGTTTTCTCAGGTGAACAACTTCAGAGCAGTGGAAAGTTCACTGGTAGTTGAATGTAAACTCAACTTGAAAATGCTTGTCTCTAATGGACACAATGCTATATTATTGAATACAATGCAATGCTACACAAAGAATCTGTCTTGAGGCTATTGCAGATGCTAACATTTACAGTCTTTCCTTATTTTCGCTCCGGAGTAGCAGAGCTAAGGAAAATGAATGACTCCCACAGGGAGTCATTCATTAACAAAAGGCTTTTGTTGAGTTTGCTGCTTCTTTTCTCAGCTGACCACCAATGAGCTAACTTTAGTCATTTCAAACAACTTTAACTAAAAACGTTTACATCCATCGCTTGCAGGACTATTATAATGGATGTGAAATGTAAACCTTCACAGGAGACTTTTGCCACAGTTATTCCACATTTGTTTTTGTTTTTTTCAATCAAATAGGTTGCATGTAACTAAAGCTCTGTTAGTTTGGATTGCTGGATGCTGGATGCATCTAACTGTGATTTAGCGTTGATTGCTTCCAAACAATATTGGTGCCTTGCAACTGATGTTGTTGAAATAGTTGAACATTGCAGATAATTAAATAATGCTAACACAACAACGTACCTTAAGGGTATGAACCTTTAAAGTTTTTCCATTTTTCCATTTCGATTGCTGAAATCAAATGGTCTGTATTTATTAGCAGGCTTCCACCATTCGTTCAGCTGAGAAAAGTTCCACAGATAAGAGTTGAGTGGCAGAGCTATAAGCATTTTTGGTTACGTTTTTCCAAAGGTTAAATTTATGAAAAACAAACAAAAAAAACCCCATTTGTTAGTTTCCCAACGACTCAATGATTTATCTACTTTTCTACAAACCCACTGCCCCTCCCCCCCCAAAATACATGTTCATACTTTAGGTTAGGGAACAACTTGACAGAAGTTCCCTTTGAATAAATCTGAGCATGTCCATAAAGTTGTTGACAGAGGAAAGTATAAATTCAACAATGATTTGTCTCGATCACCCACTTTCCGTCAGAACATTTCTGGACATGACAATGCTTTAGTTTTCTTCTGTGTCATTATGTTTCAAACAGCAACATTCACCTTTTCATTTGGCCAAAGACATTTTCTTTTAAGAGATGCTTGCATGAGTGGTTGAAGCCTCAGGTTTAAGTGAGTGGCAGGCTCTCAGGTCAGGAGGTATAAATGGGTTCCTGGACTATTCTGAGAACTCAGGGTGGCCAGAGCGAGATACAGTAGAGCAGCTGTTGCTGAGGTAGACTGAGATTTGTAATTGATTGTGTCTCATTTCCTGTGACACATGCTGTATCTCAACTGCTGGAAATTTTAATAGCTTTATGTTAGTTTGCAGTAGTGCAGATGTTAGCTTCTCAGACTTAAACCTTCCCGATAAAAAAAATTGTCCATATGGGATGCAGTTGAGGTTTTTTTTAAATGATATGGACCAAGTTCATTTATTTATTTATTTTTAAAAATTTTACTTGTAAATGGAGCAAAACTCTATTTCTTTGAGTGAAGCAGCAGTGCAGTCGGTGCTAACAGCTTGAAGCACACGTTGCTTAAAATAGCCGAGTGCATGCTCTGAAGTGTTTGTCTGCTGCCTGCATAGCTGCAGCTTGGGCCAAGCCACCACATGTTGTGTACATAAAGGTTATTAGTGCAGCAGCACATTAAATCCCTTTAGATTCATTCAAAAATATTGAGATCAGGCATAACATTATGACCAACGATCGACTGCAGGCTCGTGGCTGCATGCAGGAAGCAAAAATTGGTGTGTTAATGTGGATATATTTGCAAAAAATAAAGTGTTAGTGCACAATGCATTGCACTTTGATGGGGCATAGCCACAGATTAGTCAGTACCGGTCATAATGTAATGCTCGATTGGTTCATTACATGAGTTTTTTGAGGTTTTAACTGTTTACCCTGTAATATGCATTGCCTTACTGACATTGCTTATTGTGGCTTCTCTGCAGGTGAAGGTCAGATCCCAAGAGTTCACTGATGTTGTTGTGAGCTGAGGCTAAAGACCCACTGAGCTGCAGCAGCAACACAGGACACCAGTCTGGTGATAAAAAAAATAGCAAAGAAACTTGCTGACACCATGAGTTGCGTGGAAAAGCGACACATAAACCACCGGATGGGAAGCATGCTACACCATCGCTTCCCCAACGGTTTCACAGACTTGTTTATGGACGAGACGGATCGAGAGGTCAGCACCCTGACCGACAGGGCCTTCCGTAGTCTCTGCGTCGGGGACGATGCAGTGTACAACGACGAACTTTTGTATGGATACTCGCCGTACAGCTGCCTCAAGCCTTTAGCAGGAGAGCCCTTTAAAAAGAACCTGCATAAGGAATCTAAAAAAGCAGGACAACACAAACAGGATAAAGACGATACTCAGCCCCGCAAACAGGAGCAGCAACAGGATGACATATCCCACATGTCGTCCTTCCTCAAGGTGCTAAGCGTCGCAGAGGAAAGGAATGGCGGCGTGACGGACTCGAATGGTGAATCGTGGCATAAATCGGCACTTCGCAGCATAGAGAGAGAGCTTTCAGAATTCTCCTCTGACTATCACACGAGTCTCACCAATAGACATTATGAGAACAATAAGTCTGGTTGTGGTTCTTCTAATAAAAAATGCAAAGATGACAATCTCCCATCTGGGAATCTGACCAAGACTAAAAATGCTAAATCCATAGCAAAGCTTAGACAGCTGAACATAAAAAACTTTTTCCTTCACAGCGAGTTTAGTCCTTTCCAAACATGGACAGATTTGAACCGGTACCCCTTTGGCCAAGACAACACAGTCACCGATATTCTCTGTGCTGACAATGTTCCTAAGTGGTACGACTTGCCCTTTTACAAGGAGCTGACTGAGGCACATACATCAGATATCCTGCATGCGGAGGAGGTACAGTCGTGCCAGAAAGTAAGAGTTGAGCCATCCACTGCCAACGTTCCTGAACCCAGCCCAGCCCCTCCTCCACCAAAAGTCCTGCCAAAGCCTGCGGCCCCTCTGGCTCAGAAGAGGTGCTGCTCAGATGGAGGGGATAAGACTGCTGCCCCATGGAGACGCAATGGCCCCAGGGCAAAAAGTGTGATCCCAGCAAGTCAACTACGAAAACCACCTCAAGAAAGTAATTCAAAACCGATGGATGAGAACATTTTGGTGGTCAAAAAGGACACTGAATCTGTGGAAGTGACGGCAATTCAGGAAGTAAGCTCTTCAGCCTCTACACCGTTTAGCATCTGTCAGCTCATGACTCCCGTCATTCCCTCCAGACAGCCAACAGAAACTTCAGAAATCCTCCAGGCAGTTCTCTCTCCCTCTGTCCTCGACCTTCTGAGCAGGCCTCACTCCGAGGCCAAAGTGACTCCTGAACCTCCGGTCAAGCGAGAAACCTACAAATCGCTGGCATCAAGTATCCTCTTCAACTTGAAAGACAACCGGAAGAGGGTGAAGAGTCGATACAGCCCACATAAATTCAAAACTCTGGAGCTGTCTGAAGGTGGCGTCCAATCTCCACCCTCAGATAATGCGAATCATCCTCCTTCTGAGGGCAGTGGCTCTGGCTTTAGTACACCAGCCAAAGATGGGCAGACAGTTAGCGGCCCTGTTGTGGAACACATTGTATCCCCGGCAAATGTTGAATTTACGGGGCATTGCAATGACAAGCCTTCATCAGATGACTATTTGTTGGCAAATTTACTGCAGACTAAATGCGATGCTGACAATCGCAATCTTGGCGAGGAGAACGCCATTTCATCATTTATATCCTCAAAGAAGAATAAGAGTCTGATGGCAAAAAAGCAAAACTATCCGTCCCTGAATTTGTACAAGAAAGCCAATCCTGTTGACAGTGATCTGAAATATCTGCAAGTACCCCCAAGCAACAACACTTTGTCTAACGCTGATTTAATGATTGATGCGAAAAACAGAGAGCTTTCTCCAAATGCACTGCCAACAAACACAGGACTTTCACCAAGTACTTTAAATGTCATCAAAGATTATTCACCCATAATTTCACCCCACATACTGGAGAGAGGGGGGCTATCATCAGGGGAGAAAACGCAGCCAAATGTCCCAGAGAAAACTGAATGGCCAGTGAAAGACACAAAGGACTTTGCCGTTCAGCTGGCTTCACAGGAAGACAACACAGGTGGCCAAACCATTAGTACAACAAATGTAATCAGAGCCGCAAAGGAAGCAATTAATGCAGCCAAAAATAAAGCTCGATCAGCAAGTCATTCAGACAGCAACAGCAAGCAGATACCAGACGCAGATGTAATGAGGCAGAAGGGAAAAGATCAGAGAGTTTCTAAAGAGTCCTTTGAAGGCGGGAGGGATAGTTTGGTAACAGAAAACAACTATGGGTTATTGCTAAATGAACCATCTGATACAACACTGGTGAGCACAAATAGCAACATAAGCAAAGAGCCTCCACCAGTACCAAAGAGAACTTTTTCTAAATCAGATCTGCAGCTCTGCTTGTCTCCCGACAAGCAGCGAAGACGTCATGCTGACAAAGCCTCTAAAAGTGACGTGGTAGATGCAAAACCAGATTTACTACATAAAGAACATGAACCCGTCCGTAAACAAGGCAAACCTAAGCATGCCTTCTCATCCAGGCAGAACAATTTTATCAAAAATCAGAGACACACATTGACAGATGACGAGCAAGCAAAGCAACGCAAGGAGAGCAACTTGAATGTGAATGCAAAAGTGGAGGCGGATGTCGAAGTGAAGTCAGTAGGAGACACAAGAGAGAGCGAGCATATTTTTAACGATTTGCAGGCTTTGAAAGAGCTGGAAAGAGCACGACTCGGTGACCGCGTGCTTGAGAATGTGAAGAACAAGCAGGAGGTTCTTAACATTGACGAGGAGGCAAAGGTTAAAAACAACTTGATCTCCAGGGAGCTTCGTAACATTAAGAGAGGAATGCTATCGATGAGAGGAAACACGTCGGCGAAGAGAAAAATATTTGCAGAGAAGGAGCAGAGCAAGCAGGAGGTCTTCACAAAGGTAGACAGTAACGTCATTGTGAACAAAGCACTTCTAAATGATAATTATGACAAAGCTAAAATGGCACTTGAGGAGATTATCTCAGAACGGGAGAGAAGGAATAAATTTACAGAGCAGCAGGCTGTTGTAGCATCTGAAAACAACGTTCTAGATGAAGGTTGTGAAACATGGTTACAGGATGGTAAAGCTCACAAAGACTGTATGACTAGACCAAGAGAAGAAAAGAATGACAGCACTTCTCCATGTCGGGAGAAAAACCGAAAACAGAGATTAGGAGACTTAACAGTAACGAGCCAACCGAGACCTGCTGAGACCTTCGGACTGGGAAGTAGGGAAGCTCTACTGGACAACGCAGGAAATGAGCAAAATATTTGCCTAAAAGTTCAAGCTAAAGATGTTGGGGAAAAGTTAGTTGATAATCATGCTCATAATCGCGATGTCAGTTTAGCAGAAGCAGCAGGGCAGGCGTGTAAAGACAGTAAGGACTACTTGAGGAATGAAAGGAAAGACAAAGGTTTAAATGCTCCTCCTGTTCCACCAAGGAGCAAGAAAGGAGTCAGTAGAGGAGATGGGAGCGCAAAAAGTGACAAAGATCTGGTGGGTGGCTGTGGTAAAAATGATCATTTTGAAAGGCGGGAAGAGCAATCGTGTGACATCAGGCCAGGCCCTAAAATATATATAAGCACAGATACTGAGGAAGCTCTACCTAGTCAGAGAGAAACCTCTTTAAAAGAGAGGGAGGATGAGGAAAGAAACAGTGCAGCAGTGGTATTTACATATGGGTTGGTCAACAATTCAGTGATCAACTCTAGTCCAAAAAGAGAAGTCACACCTGGGAGTCATGCTAACACTCAGGAGTCCTGCAAGGTGAAACGGAAAGCCCTCTTGAAACCAGACTATTTAATTAAACAAGACGATGATCTGATCAAGAACCTCAAACCAGACGAACCTTTCAAAATATCTAGTGAGGATATAATTATAGACGCAGAAGAACTTGGTGAAATCCCCAGAAACATTGTATCACCTTTGCTGCTGATAAAAAGCGTCAGCGTTGCACAGAGCCCACCGGATCAAGCGAGCTTGTCCTCCAAATCCTCCTACTTCTCTGTGGAAAGTACATTGCACAGAACCACAGAGACTGAGTCAAACGTCTTCCACTCTTTAGAGAACTCACCAGCTGAGGTGGAGGAGGCGATAGAACTGGGACAGCCTGTTTCACGAAGCAGTTCAAACGGAGGTGGGGTGGGGTACGGTTGCTTAAGCGATCACGAAAGCAAGCTGGAAGGCATGAATAAACGCTTGAGTTCCACACCAAACCAACCAGACCTGCAGCATATGGATAGCATTGATAAAAACATTGTCATCACGGATGAAAGGCTTGTCAATGAAGAAAGCAATTCAACTACATCCTCTTCCAGTACTTTTTCGCCAATTTTGGGAATCCCGGCCTTGTTCAAAGTCAAAGACAACAGCTTCAATAGCAAGACAAAGAAACCTGTCCTACCCTGGTCACCAAGAGGTAGTAACAATGTATCAGACAAAATAGAGAAAGAGTTAAATCAGACAAGGGAAAATCCTGAGCTCTCACTGGCAAATGACACTTCTACCAACAATGTCATCATAACTCCACCTGAAGTCTTTAAACCTACAGAGTTTTCAGCAAGCAAATCACCACAGTTCTTGACAGTGTCCTCAAATGTCCAAAATGAAAACCCCAAGACATCCCAAGTTGGGAATTCTCTACTAGTCCCACAGGAGGAAGAAAGGTTTTTCAGGGTGACGCCATCATCTGAAGATATTGAGAGTTTACCAACTAGTACTGCTGACCCAACTGATGATGCAGTGACAAATGCTAACCTTTTTGAAGAGAGTGAAATGACAAAGGACATTAGTGAGCAATCAGGATTAATTTCCAGTGGTAATGACAATCAAACTGGACTGCCCAAACCTCCAGCAGTCTTGCCAAAATCTGAAAAAGCAGTTCAAAAAGCCATTAAACTAACAAACAGAAGGATGAAGAAGGAAGAGTCCCAGAAATCATCACAAAAGTCATCTCAAGGCAGCGGCAAACATAGAGTTGAAAAGGTGAGGAGTGATAAGTTGGAGCACAAAAGCAGCGGCAATACTAAAACTGGCAGGAGTGGTGAGAAAAAGCACAAAGACGGCAGTCGTCATAATTCAAATAACCACAGCAATGACCGCAATCCCCAGCGTGAATCCCACAATGAGAACCACAATCAAAACAAAGTAGAAACAAACAGGACCCGGAGGCAGAGTCGGGATTCAGTGGAAGGCAACCGCCAAAGAAACGATGAACGACCCAAACCGGCATCGGAAAGACAAGGTCGGAGCACCAACAGACATCCTCGAGAGAAGCCAGAACACAGAGATTACAGCAGTGACAGCGTCATCAGTAATGTGCCGGTGTACAAAGCCCATATCAGCGAGAGGCCCATGTCAGACAGACCTTTCAATCGTTCACAGAGCACTGACAGGTACCTGGGAGGTAGAGTAGAGCGTAGGCTGAGTGCTGATATCCCATCCAGCGAAAAGCTTGAACCCAGGACTCAGCGCATTGAGAAATCCATCATGCATGAGCTTCAACAGAGAGGCAGAGCCGCCGACAAGCAGAGCAGAGGTGCCCCCCTGAGAAGGAGTCAAAGTATTGATGCATACAGCACTGAGATTCCGCCTCTGTCCCGCCAGTCAAGCCAAACCAGCCAGTTTTCTCGTCAGTCCAGCATGGAACACGCCATTCTCACGCAGTCCATCCCTATGACCCAACGAAAACTCCTTCAGGATCCAAACTCAGGGCAGTACTTCTTTGTTGACCTGCCGGTACAAGTGAAGACGAAAACCTTCTTCGATCCCGACACAGGAAGCTACGTACAGCTGCCAGTTCAGCCCCCAGATGGTGGTGTTCCTCAAGCGCCTCACGTAGAGGTCCTGACTTCGCCACTGGTTGTTTACCACAGCTTCGTGCCAGTTCCTCTGTCCCCCATGTCTCCGAAAGCCAAAATCCAAGCAGCGCTTGTGGAACCAAACGGGTTAGAGCAGAGGCACCAGGAAAGGGGAAGGAAAATGCATATTAAAGAGGGACAGCCATACCTAGAGTCAGCCTACGGTCAACAGGACCTGATGTTAGGGGAGTTCTTGGGGACAGAAGAGCTGGACTGTCCCTGCTGATGTGCCCATTGTTTCACTTCATTGTGGTGTTTGTTGCATTCTTGTAACTTTCTGTCATGGTTTGATCTTTTTCAACTGATCTTGACGTCTTTTACTTTAGATTTCCAACAGTTTCCAGATGTTTTCTCCCCAATTTTTTATTATTTTTTTTAAAAATTCAGTAGTAATTTCAATTCAAAAATAAGACTTGAATTGCAAAGCACATCACTAATGCAGTGTTACAATGCCAGTTATTCCCCTATGAACGTTCTTGGAGCATTCATGGAAGAGTAAACGTTACTGGACTTTTTATGCTCGACTCTTTTGTTTTTTGACTTTGGCTGACCTGAATTTTTTGCACAGAAGAACGTGTCCAAGCCTCTGCAGCATCTGCATAGAGGAGTGAGTCTGAGTCGAGCACACATACATAACATCAATTTTTGGATCGCTCGTTTCTGTTTGTGGATGTAAAAATGTAAACTCATGTTGAAATGAGCGGCATCCGATGAGAAAAAAACCCGACACAATGATGTAAATATATTGCGTTTAAACCGCAAAGACATGCTTCAAGGTGAGATGTTTATATTTTGTAAATGCTGAAAAGTTTGTAATACACCACAGAAGTAGTAATAAATCGTCACTTATTTTCAGGTATAGTGGGCTTTGCTTTTTTACATGGTGGTGATTTTGTTGCCTTTCTGTTTTCGCCTGATAAGTTAAAAACCCTTTGCCATCAAACTTACTTGAATCCATCCAACACTTAAAATAGCAATTCAAAATGTTCATACTGCTGATTGTTGACTGTCAACATCCACACAAAAAACATTTTTAAGACATTTTGCGTGTGTGATCAGCCGTCTGCCGAATGCGTTTCGAACATTTACAAATTCCAGCCGTGATGGGAGTTTGCTTTCACCGATTGTTGGTGCAAGTTTTGTTTTGTTTTTTTTTTGGTTTTTTTGCATTTGCATTTTTCTCAGCTAGTCGAGCAGAGCTGTCTTGTGCCTGTGATCCATTCCACTGAAATAAACAACTGTTTTTAACAGAGCTCAGCTGGACTCTTTATTTCCCTACGGATCCTTTTCTTTGTCTCCTTTATCATCAGAAATGAACCGATCGGCAAATGTTTTTGAATTATGAGAAAATCAACAGCTTTTCTTCTTTTACTTAGGTTTTTTTGCAATAGCATCAGTTAAATTTTGAAATTTTTCACTGTACAAGTGCCATATTTTTAACAAGGAGACAAATATGGGGTTTGTCCTTCAGGCTTTTGCTTTTCCCAATGTACATGTGTTCAAGGTATGACTCTACAATGCCACCTACTGTCCACATTCTGCAAAGACTCCAACTCTTCTGGAAATATGCAAACTAAATACAAAACATGTTGGGAACTAAAACTACTTAGTAATAAATGTCTTTCCATGCAACATCAAATAAGATCTGTAACAACCATTAGTCTTTGATCGCTGATTTATTTATTTTTAACTTAAAATGAACAAAAATACAAAAAAACAGCTACTTCTTTAAAGTTATGCTGACAGGAAATTAGATCTATAAACGATGTTTAAGTGCATAACATGATAAACGTGAAGCTATTCATACTCCTATCCTCTTCCTGTAGGTGTTCATGGCGAAAGATGGATTAAACATTAAAATGCAGTGCATCGTAAAATACCAAAAAATTTGATTAAAAAAAAATTTAAATGAAAATAACGATATTTACATCAGAACAGATGTTCCTTACTATTTTCCATTGGTCAGTCAGATAAAATCTCAATAAATCACCATAATGTTTGTGGGTGTAACAATTCTCAACTGTCAAACTGTAATTTCAATTGCAGAAAACAGAACTATCATTATTTTATGCACATTAAATAATAATCCGCATTATTATTATCTAATCCCACTTCTCTTTGCAAACACTAAAATAATACACAAACTTTTCTAAAGTGTTTTCAGAAAAGTTATGTTGTCTCACTTCAATAACGGTTATTGATCAGTGAATACAGCGTCATGCTGTTTGTGCTGCTTCTTACCTCCTGACTTCAGTCGGCTCAGTTCTTGGTGTTTTACTGCAGCAGCGAAGCAAAGCTTCCTTTGCTCTTCTCCAACTTTGACTGATTGATTGATCTAACTAGCCGTTTTCCACAACACCAGAGAATGTTTGGGTTAAGAGTTAAGGAATCTTTTATTTCTTAAAATAAACCAATATTTAGACATATACAAGTAAACATGTTCTAACCAGCTCTAATCATCAGTTCTAATCACGTCTGAGAGCCGAACCGGGTCAGTGACAGCCACAGCTGAGCGCCACCATGTCGTCATACTCCTTCAGGACCACGTTCTCCTCATCGTCAAAGTACAGCAAGCTGATGGACTGCAGTCTGTCGGGCACGCAGCAGGGGGCGCCCACGTCCTCCCCGGGCAGCTTGAGCGCGTGCATGATGGAGCGCACCGTGGCGTGGTTGGTGGCCCTCAGGCCCACGCCCAGCGGGAACGGGCACGAGCCTCTGCAGTGGTAGGCGTTGTAGCCGCGCGGAGAGATGATCCAACCCGACCAGCCGATCTCGTCGAAGTCCACGTAGAGGGGGACGCGCCGGCAGGACGGGGGGCGGCCGCGGGGAAGAAAGTCTGAGGACGAGCGTCTCCTCCTGCTGAGGTGGTCCAGAGGCTCAGAGGCTGGTGGTGACGCTGGAGGAGGATGGAGACCGTTAGCATGGCAACGGAGGTGAAGGGTCTCAGGCTGTTGCCCCGTACCGACTCACCCAGGTATGACCGGTTCGCTTCAGTCCTCCCGTCATCTGAGAAAACGACCAGGTAGGCATTCGTGTCTGTCAACTGGAGCTGCTTGGATTCAGAGTTCATCCAGTCACCGGGGGGGAACGTCGTCACCACCAGGATGCCGTTGTTCTCCTGACTTTTCTGGATCCATTTTGAAACCTGAGATTCACCAAAACAAGATTGGATTAAGTGAAGCTGATTGGCTCCAAACTAGATCTGCTATAAGTCATTTCATCATGACGTTGCATCCTTAAAGCTGTGAAGGAGAGATGCTCCGATCCACTTTTTTCACTTCCGATTCTGATATCGGAGGTTTAGAATCGTCCAATACCGATCCGAGACAGAAAAACTGCACTGCACAGTGTCTTGTGTTTCTTTTTCAAGATATAAATGTACTGAATAACAAATATATGTGATAACTCTGCACCAGTACTGCACACTGAAATACACCACTAGCCTCAGAAGCTAACATGTAAAAACACCTTCATTTGTTCAGCTGCTATTCAGTGTAACAGCCAATATAAAACAAATAAAGAAACTGAAAATGACAAAAACAAGAGGTTGACTGTTGATTAAAAATAAACTGTGACAAACCAAACTCCATAAGGTTTAGAAGGTGCGTTTACAAATTCTAATTTGATTTGACCTGTTGGATCGGACACATCGTCACCGATCCCCGATATAGAAGTTTTGTCATCATCGATGTTAATATCAGGCCGGTGAATCTCTGCTGTGAACATTTTCTGTTACCAGCTGAGTGACATTGAAAACCTCCCATCCCTGTGTGTAGAGGGGCACCAGCCTGGACGTGACGAGGTTTCCTCTCTGGGGCTTCAGTCTGCTGTCTGGAACCTCATATACGTCCACCTGGACCAGAAAACACAGCAATGTTAGCTGACCAAAAACTTATGTCAAGGCGTTTTTCAGGACTGCTCTGGCATAAATTACTGCATTTGCTCAGGGGTTCAGGAAGCCCTGGTTGCTATGACAGTAGAGGTGCAGTTAAAAAAAACCAAAATAAAACAAAATCAATTGTATTGATAATTGCAGTTCCTAAACCTGGGAATTCTCAATCGATTCAAATGTGTTTGCTAATGCTTCTTTTTTCTTGTCTCACCTTTTCCTTCCACTTAACTTTCCATATTCAGCTATATACAATAAACTACTCGTCCCGATGAGAACGCTTGTTTTGAAAGTAAACTCTAAGCAGGTATTAAACATTATTTTCTTTAAGCCCACATGACTTTAAGTCTTTTTAATTGCCTTGATGTAATATTCTGATTTTAAATGTCATGTTGTCATTACCTGTAAGCAAAAACAAATAAAACATTTCTGTGAATCATGATCACCAGAAACATTACTTCTCTGCACCACACTGTGACAAAGCATCAAAAGTTGACTTTTACAGGTGTTGCATATTCAATAAAAGTTTGAAGTACATTCTGCAAATTTAGCCAAGTCACATAAATAAAGGGGACTTTTAAGACTCACCTTGTAGAAGTGAGGCCCGTAGGAGTTCCCCAGGAAGAACTTGTGTTTCTTTCGGAACCAGCGGAATTCAGCTTTGATCATTTTCTCCTCTCTGCCCAGAGAGGACAGGTTGAAGAAGTGGATCCTCTGGCCGGTGTGTCCTGCAGGCCACAGAATGCAGAAAAAACAGGATTGGCTGCATTTGCTCAAGAAAAACCAGTCAAACGGACGAATGTCTGTGCGCAAATGTTCCTTTCCCCGAAGATTTTACGCACCGACGTCTGCGCCTTTCGATGCAAAAAAATAAAAAATAAAAAAAAATAAAAACTTCCTTACAAATAAACAAATGTACAATCTTTTTTTTTTTTTTTTTTTTGTCTTGTAAGTCTATAAAATACAATAAAGTTTCCGCCCACCTTTATCCTGAAAACTGCGCACCGTGTTCCCCTCCAGAATCTCCTTCTGGCTCCTGTGCGCCCCGTCGGCCACGGACACGGCGTCGAACAGGTCCAGCATGAACTGCGGCGCCTTCTTGTGCGGAGGGAACGCAGGGGCCCGGGGGAAGTCCTTCAGCTCGAAGGGCGCCTCGTCCGGAGCCCCGCCGGGGACGCAGCTCAGGTGGACGGCGGCGAGCAGGAGGCAGAGGGAGAGGCGCAGAGCTCCGGCTGGCATCGTTCACGCACAGTGGACTGAGGACCGGCACCTGCGCCGCCTGGGGAGGACGGGTCAGGAGGAGAGGAGGGAGAGGGGGGGGACGGGGGGGGGGGCGGGGGGGGGGGGGGTGGACAGGCTGCCCCTGTATTCAGGATTGGATCCTGATTGATGACGGAAGAGGAAAGACAAAGAGAAGGTGAAAACGAGCCGAATGTCGACTAAGATAAAAATTAATAAATAGACAAATGACTAATTTCCCGTTAATCTCTACCTAGTTTGACCTTTTCAACCAGTTCCTACACTGCAAAACTCAATTTTGGAGCGAATTACATATAAGCCATTAGAATTATTTAGACTTCATTCATGCTTGTTTATTTGAGTAACTGCAGCCAAACACAAAATGTTCCTGATTTGTACAGTTTGTACACGACAACAATGAATTTTGAAACAATTCAGTGTAACTGATCCGAATTATTTTTCTTCATTTATAGTGTGAAGGTTTATTCTCTTGGTTTTTACGCTGCAGAAACACATTTTACAGGGCATTAAATATGCAATGATGAACTATAATCAAGCCTATTAGTTTGCACATTAATGTTTAGACATAAATATATTTCTTTAGTAATACATGCTGTTAGTGGGCATGTATTACCCACTGACCTAACCCAATTATGTTGGGTTAGGTCAACATAATTCCAGATAATCCAACTTGTTTAAATCGGGGGCATTATGTTGAGCTTTAAACATTTTGCTGAACAATTACATTTTTCCTTCACTATCATGTAGTGTGGAGTCTACATTTGTATGTTGTTCAAATGATTTCGGAGGATATTGAATATTAAACCTAAGAAATCTGGTTTTAAAATGCAGCGTTCAAAACAGCAACGTTAGCCTAGCATAAGCATTCAGATTAGGATTTCATTAAAGCTGTCAGATGTCTGTACATGTTCTGAATGTTTTTATGAATGAAAACGTCAACACGTGGCTGAGGAAGATTCTGTGAAGAAGAATGAAAGCCTATGTCTGATAGCTGATAGCTAGCTAGCTGCTGCTAGCTATCTATCAGCTAGCTAGCAGCAGAGCTAATGCTAAGGGCAAATTTTAAAAAATTTCATTTGTGTCGATTAAAACTTTGCCAAAGTTTAAGGGAGCGCAGAGAACACGAGAATAATAATGAATCTTCCATAAAATTGTCAGGAATTACATTTTGTTGAGAACCTATGCGTTAAGTATTAATATACAGTATGTGTGTCTGATTTGGTAATTACTCAGTTTTTCCCCCTGAAATACCATATATGTTGCAAACAGTGCAGAAGTCTCATCAGATTTAAAACTGTCCATGTTCTGCAGACTTTCAGTCCACGTCAGAACAAATGACACAGATTAGGCGTTACTACTTTAACGTGATGCATAAACTTGTCGCGTTGTGATGTTTTGTTGCCGTTCCTCCTCTTCATGCGTTTCTCCGGCCCAGTTTCCTGTTATCAGCATCAGGCCAGTCGCAAGAGAGCAAACGAACGGCGGAGCAGTGACGCACATGAGGCGCGTTTTCAAAAGCCACCTGTTAATGCTCACTTTTCCACAAAAACCGAGCCATGGTCAACATGGCCGCCCCTCCTCCCACACCCCACCCACCCTGCTACTATTTGAACAGGGACTTATCAGAATGACGGGTTTATTGCCTCCCCCTCTTAAGTCGATTCCCAGATCATCTCTGATCAATCAGCGCAAACAAAAGGAATCAAATTCCCAAGATCATCAGGCTGATCAGTCGTCAAATCCACGATGATCCCCTCATTTAGGGGCCGTCGCTCATGTTTGGGGTCCCTTTCCTTTATCGCCTCAGAAGCAAGCGCATGTCAGGTAGCTGAGCTGCAGGATAGATTATGGTCATAAACTCTGCAAACAAGGCGGCGGCCCACAGGAGGCCAGGTGATGATTGGATTTGTCTGCAACAAAAGCAGCTTTTGTGCAGCATAAGATTCTTTTTGTTGCGGAAATGAGAGGTTGCAACTGCATACAAAGAGCCAAATGATGGAACTTTTGTAGGAAGCATTAACAAGAAATGTTAATGCATCTTATTGAGGGTTTGTGGACAGAGTGGTTTTAAGATTGCATGCAAAACAGCATGTTTTGCATGCAAAACATGGTCCTTCCAACACCCACATGGTGTTGGAAGGACCATGTGATAGGGATGTTGAGCCCCCCCAAGGCGTTTCAAAATGCTTCACATCATAAAAACACAAAGTCATAGGACACACGGTCGTCAACGTTACATTTTGCACATCAGATTATTGATTAATGTTTCATGATTAGGTTTCAAAAGCAACTCCAACAGAGTTATGTTCCATGTAAACGTGAAGAAAACAGAGTAGATATAGTCAGAGAGATGGTGGAGCTGCATTAACTTTTCCAGGTTTCTCTGTGTGTGTGTGTTCAACATGTGAATGAAAATCACCTTGAAACTGGATCAGTTCTAATAAAATTCATCCTCACATGCATTATACATAATGCATTCCTTACATAACCTGAAAAATATTTTTAAGTATCTCTTTACATTCCTTTAGCCATAAAATTGATTAATGTTTTTGCCTTATTTGTAGATATTTTTCTTTTGCTGCCACTAGATGAATGCAGTTCTACCTCTTTGCCACCAGGTGGAGCCATTTACTTAGGTATCAACACAAACCAAAATTTTTTATTTCCTCTGAATAATTTATTCAGTTTGCAGCTTGTCATATTATGCCACTAATATGAATAATTTAGGAGTAGAGAATAAATATTTGCAAGGATTTTCAAGTTGGATTCTGAGCCCCTGAGTGCTTTACAAAAAGTTTCTCCTTACTCTGACGAATATGAACGTGCAAAATGCATCTTGTAACAAGAGAAATGTGCTGATAAGTCCAAGTCAGACGTAGGAGTACGTCACGTTGCTGTCTGTGTGCTCTTCTCTCCGCCTTCACCCCTGGCCGCCTGGCTCCACATCTGACGGCGGTGCCCATGTGTTAATGACTTCACCTCGCGTTAAACACCTCCCCAGATGTAATGAGACACACATGGAAGGCATTCGCTGCAAACGCTGGAAGCTCCTGCAACTCTGCCCCGGTGAATAATGAAGAGGTTTACAGGCATCTCCAAAGTGGAAACACATGACCCTGAAGTCCGTCACAATGCGGCGCGGCTCCTTTTCTCCTGGCCTACCTACCGCCTCCAACCACAAGCCGGAGGGGTTGATCTGATTGTCTTTGTGTCTAAAATGTTCTGTGTAGCTTGGATTTTCCATCTTCCATTGATCTGATTATAATGGAACTAATTTAATAAGTATACACTCTTAATGTTCTAACCATGTTTCCAACGATACTGAGTCCCATGTAGTTATGGGCAGGTTATTGGTATCAAGGCGTGCCAAGGTTGAAGTCATTTTAATGATATAGCGCATAATGTTCTGGGGTTTCCAGACTTTTACCTGATGCTAAGAAGCACAAAGCAACAATATTGCACATAAAGACAGACCGTGGAAGAACCACAGTGCTGGTTCTGTTGGACCTCTGACACTGATGACCATGACATATTGTTGAAGTGTCGGCTTTATGATGCACGCAGACTCGTTGCCATAGCAACTGACAACAAGGCAGCTTTATGCATCAGGATTCAGCACCAAAAACAGAGATCAGTGTGGTGGATTAGCCACCACTATTAGCCATCGCTAACACACAGATGAGCTGATTTAAAGGCCTGCTTTACTGATGGTCTGTCCAAAACACACCTTCTTCCACAGAACATCTATTTGTTAAGTTTGTCAAAGTCAAGAATAATTGACCTCGTCCTCACTATTTTCTTTCTCAGTTAAAACTTATTTCTCACCTTGTTATCTAGTTTTAGTGTAGACAGTTCACAGCAAAACACTGAATCCTTTTTATATGAGCTTACATTTAAGTCTAATGGGGAGATGGGGGCGGGAACCTGGCTGGGTGACATCATGCTGCAAGAGATCTAGAGTTTAAAACAACATTGGAGCTCATTTAAGAATATTGTGATATATATCGCGTATCGTGAGACAGCAAAAATATATCAGAATATTCGATTTTTCTCACGTCCCCCAGCCCTTGCTGCACTGAGGTCCAACAGAACCAGCACTGTGTTTCTCCTACATCCCGTATTCATATTGGTATCTATGAACACTTTTACAAGCACAATCTCCGCACTGTGGTGAGCATGAAAACCAGACTGGACGGAGTCAAAGCAGTTGGTTATCGTTGGGAAGCTATTTAATTGCTTAAGCACAGCTTTTTCAATAACGTTGCTGATGAATGGGAGGTTGAAGATCGGCCTTTAATTATGCAGTTGTGATTTGTCCACTTCAGGCTGTTGACCTTTGAGCCTTTGTTAGCACAGATGTTTCTCTGCTATGTGGAACTATTCCAAACTTCAGCGGCGCAGGTTTAATAAAGCACAAACATTAAATGCACCAATCCAGTTTTTACTTCTGATACCGATATCTCAGGTTTGGTATTGGCCAATACCGATACGATACGGGAAAAAACATTGCTGAATTAACTTAAAACGTGTTTTTCTTTCTTTTTTTTTTTAAAAAAAGAAAACAGGCATAAATGTACACATTTATTTCATAACTGCAGCTGTACACATAAAAACACTAACAGCTTCACAAGCTTGGTCAAACACGTAAAAACAACTTTAATTTCTTTGGTCAGTGCAATTATATGGGCGTTTAAACAGCCTATGTAAAACTTGTTCATGTTTGTCCCAACATAAACACTCCTTACCTGTAGGAGTAATGATAAACCCGACTAAATGTTGGGAACATTGTCACGAATGTGCTGCAGTCATAGAGGTTTTGTGGAAAACAGTCGAGAAAAAAAATGGTTAAATGTTGTCAATGCACTTAAGACACTCTTTACTCTTTACACAGCGGAAAAGAGTTTATTCTGTTTCCAGAATGCAGATGCAGTCTGGAAAACTGTAAGAAATGGATAAATGCCTGCAGCCAACCTTATGATACCACAGAGACAGACTGCACAAGCTTAGTGGTTAATCAAAGATCGATAAAGTGGCTACAGATGGATGCAATTTCTATGTAAAGGCAAAAATGCCTCACCAGATGACTTTGGTAATGCAGTATGCTTCACTACCCTCACCTAATAACCTTGTTTGTTGTTTGGAAGTTTATTTGCCTTGGCATCATGTCAATTATGAGGTGGACAGCCTTAACATTGAAGTCACTGTCAGGTTGACGTTCTGCAACCTTCCCTGACATTTAGTTTTCTTTTTCCAAACTTTTTCTCAAGCTTTCTTACAAGGTTCCACTCCTCTTCCTCTAGTAGCTGTCTGTCAGCCTGCTGTGCAAACTCAGCCACTACCTAAATCTTTCAAAGTGAATAAAGGATCGCAGGAGGATTTTGGGCACTGTTCTTTCCAAAAGCTCTAGTTGGTTGCCACATGCAAGAGTTTCAACGAAGTTGAATTTCTTACCAATTTGGTAAAAACACGCTTCAAATGGACAATGATGGCGGCTTTTTCAACGTTTATTCATTATTAAAGCATGATCCAGTGAAACAAAAGTGACTAATAAAAGCAGAATAAATCATGACGGGTCAGACTCCGCTGACGACAGAACACAATTATCACATTAGCAGAGTGCAAAAATAATAAAGTCCAGCTATACTATGAAAATAGATTATACCAAGCTGTCCCAAGCAGGAAGGTAGATTTGATTCGAGACGCCTCTTTTCTTTCCTGACTCATAAAAAGGATTCCTCAAACTTAAAGCTTTGTTTCATTGTTGTGGCAAAGATTAAAACTGCTTTTTTCCCCGGAGATTTATTTTTATATTAACATTTTCCATAGAATTCCCCCTCAGGTTTGGACATAGAGTGAAGTGTCCTCAGGTGGCCGGTCATTGTCCAAATTCTCTGAGGACATTCTTCATTTTGCTGAGCTCCTCACAGGTTTTCTCACTCTGACCGACTCACTGGGTATTAAAGAGCCTGGCTCTGTTACGCTCAGCCTTTTCATGCATTCACTGAAGAACATCCATGAACCCGTCAATTTCTGAGAGAGTTTTATCTGCTTGAGGTCCAGCTGTTGTTCTCAATACGACTGATTTCTTGTTAATCTCACCCAGCACGTTCCTTATCTCCATCAGGACTTTTTCTGCAATTCAATGAGACGCTTGAGTTCTTCACATGGTGTGTCTACAAGCTCCAACATTTCTCTCTGTTTCTCCAACATCGCTGAGTTTGCATCAGCAGCGCCTCTGAATCCCTTATAGGTTACAGCATTTGATGCCAGTATAGCTGGAACTCCGAAGGCTAGCTTCTGAGCTTTTTCGGCTTCTCCAAGTAAAACTGCTCCAAACGCAGCCGCTCCCAGTCCAACCCCAAGTGCTCCAACTCCTTTTCCGATCAGGTTTCTTTTATCAGCATTATCGTGCAGCTCTTTCATTCTGTCAGCTGTCTTTTTCAGCTCCTGCACAACATCAGTCAGCCTTGACCTATTTTCATCATATCGATCAATGAACGTCTTTGCAGTTTTACATAGTTTATTTAAAAGGACAGGGACATTTGCTGGCTGTCTCCTTTCCATCGCTCCCAGGTCAAGGAACTATGGGTTAGTTTGGGTTTTCTGAAAGTCTGAAATTTGAAAACAAGCCAGATATTAGTCAGTAAGTACTTTAGAATACATGCTCATAAATTAGAATATGATGGAAAAGTTACTTAACTAACTGAATTTACCAGGTGACAAACACAATTTATATTAATTAAAAACAGACTTTTTTCAAGACCTTATTTCCTGTGTGGGGGCAACACTATGTGTTCTCCAGACACATAGTGCCATTTTGGAGCACAATCAAGTAAATGTTACTTTCACTTGTTATAAGATGCTACATCTATCAAATATGACTTTGTAATTCAATGCTTTGAAATTGGTCCGCTGTCTCTTTAAGAAACTCCTGCTCTTTCTGTAACACCCCTTTAGGAAGTCATCACAACATGGCTCCTCTAGTGACCCTTTAATAGAGTTAAAGCCAGCTTTAACTGAGAAGTAGCTCCTATCATGAACTCAGCCGATGCCCAGTTCCACCAGGTGTTTGCTAATTGCTGCTAATAGTCTGAAGGAGCTGAGTCACAGGGGAGGGGAGCTCTGTGAGTCAGAAGCTTGGAAACTTTATCTTTGATGAGGAGCTGCGCCTTGAAGGCGGGGCCAGGTCCACCCCGGCATTTTTGCACAGCTGAATGGTTGCCATGGGAGATAAAAGGATGTCTTAAACATGCATGAAAAAGTGAAGGGAACACATAAAGTATGTTTTCAATGATGGAATAAGATTATAATTTCATGTAAAGTAAAACATTTTTTACATACTTGTGTGTTTTTTTGTTTTTTTGCTCTCTGCAAATGAAACATTACATCGAAGATTTGACAAACAAATCAAAACTGCATTATGTTTCATGTCAGAGGTCTGTTGCTTTAATCCGTCCTTTACGTTTCCCCAGACTCTGTTTGAGTTTGAAGTCTCCATTCCACCCTCTGGATGCTCTGGGTGAAGTGTGTCTTAAGTGCACTGACAACATTTAACCATTTTCAGACTATTTTCCACCAATCTCTATGACTGTAGTGCTTTTATAATGATGATCCAGACATTTCAGAGAAGGAAAACAAAACATTACCAGAGTAGTTGTTGCTTTCGCTGTTTTTTCTCCTTCCATATCTGTGATGCTTATATTTACGTGGATGTCATATCAGGTGTGTAATTTACTTCAGTGGAAATGTATTGATATCGACAGACCTGCACAAAATGTTTCATTACCATTACATGTCTGTCACATCCCTACATTTTACATGTAAGATTAACACAAAGCGGTACATAAAACTGAATTTTTAGTAAACTAAAAGATGATTTTCAAAGTGTTTTTTAAAATAAAGATGTGAAAAGTGCGTCATACTTTAGCATTCACCTCTCTTTTGTTCAGATACCTTTTATGAAAATAGTGGAGCCACTGACCTTAAAAAGATACCGATTGGTGTTCAATTTGATCACAGTAAAAACCCAGCTGTTCCGAGAAGATCTCTGTGGATGTTAGAGAAAATCACCCAGGAAGAGCATTTTGGACAACGGAAAGTAGAGCTGGGCTTTAAAACCCGTATCGCAAAGTATCAGCATCAATCGGAAAACTGTTTGAGCCACTATCTGAAAGCTGAAAGAGGACTGCATAACTACAACTGCGAATTTGGGGCAATGTAGATAGAAAAAAAGGCTGCAAAAAAATCTAATAAATTCTCTCACAAAACAAGGACATTTCTGAGTTTGAAAAGCTGAGAAATGGCATGAAAAAATGTAATTTTGAGATTAATTTCAGAAGTCCCCCGGAAAAAAAAAATAAAAAAAAATCAGATTTCCAAAAGTTGAAAGTTGGCAATGAAAACCTTGATTGATCTCAAAATTTCTGTTTTCTGGCAGAAAAGTATTTCTCTTGTTTTTTCTGTCTATAATATCCCTTAAATGCCACCGTGCAAAACAGCAAATACGGAACAGAAGGCATTTTCATCAAAACCTTTCAGTGTACATTTAATTACTTTGTGGCAGAGAACTAACACTGCACATGCACCTAAACACACCATAGATGTAAAATGTGAAACTAAAATTATATTACATTTAAACATCTTTAATTTGGTATTTTATTGCCATTTATTGGCAACTCACATGCTTTAAAATGACGAAAGCAAAACAGAACTAAACTCATAATTGCAACAACATTTTTCTTATCTCAACTTTTCCCGTCTCCACCGCACACGAATGCCGACCTGAAACACTTTTAAATATAAGCACCGTCAGCGGCGTTAGGGAGCCTTCTATTTATCAAGGTTTGGACGTCCAATGACGTCCAGTGACTCTGGCATCAACGTCATTGGACGTCATTGAACTGTCCAGAGACAATCAAGAGGACATTGTTTTTGTCTTGAATTTGTGAACGCCTTTGTGTTTAAGATTAGAGTTACAATAAACATAATCCTAACCTGAAGCACAAATCAGAAGTGCTACAAATGTATGTTGTGAGAGTGAGACACATTTTAGGTTAGTAAAATAACATTTCAGTTTGGTTTGTTTCTCTGAAAGCCAGGTGTAACAGTGTTACGACTGGCGTCGTTCAATTATGCAAATATGAGATTTTATCTCTGCAGAGGCATATTTGCATTAACAAAACAAAAAGTGAAAGTAGCACTCATTGCATGTCGGACTCCACACGGGCTTGGCTACTTTTATAATTCAAAACACAATTCTGCTATCAATACTAAATAACATTTGTCTAAAGGGCAATTCACAATTTTGACATTTTAGCATTATAATGTTACTATTACTATTTAAATGTTTTAAATGTTTTAATGATCCACATGGACTTTGTTACAGTTTGATTGTGTTTCTGAAGACCACTGTTTTAAGTTTGACAGAATGGCCTTTAATAGACCATTGCATGTGTAGAGATTAGACAAATGGCTGATAAAGAAAAAAACTTGCAATCAAGTCAAGTCATATTGGTTACATGCTATACTGATAAATTTTAACTTAAAATGAACATATCTTCTAAATCCTTCATTTTCACATGTAAATCATTCAGTTATGGCCTATATAAAGCAGAACTACAATCATGATTGAAGCTCCACAGACACATCGTTACACCTAAACTGAGGCGCGTTTTAGAGCAACTTGTTTTAATGTGTGTAACAACCAAGAACTGAACATTTTGACTCGTCTATTTCCAACTCTGGAATAACTGAACCTGGACTACAAAGTCACTGCAAGAAAAAAATAGCGGATTCACTAAATTAGTTTCAACTGATTTGGTTTCCTGTTGACTGGCTGATTATTTGAGAAGAAAATGAAGACTTTGGAGGCAGACCTCTGTCACGCCACACTCTATTGGTGCAATGCTCTGGTATCTCTGGCAAAGTCAACAAAAGCATGACATTGCCAAACACCATCATGCTTGACCATTGCAGCTCAGTTAGGTTTGAAAACTGCACCTTGAGCCAAAAAACCAACCTGTTAAACACAACCAATAAATTCTGAAAGAATTCAGCACCTTTTGCAAAATTACCCTTCAATGTCCTTTTAAAGCTAATACTAAGGCAAGCTTTTATTGCAGTGGAGAACTCTGAATTCCTCCGAGGCTTCTGATTTTTATCTGTGTTCAGACAAATTTCGTCAACAAGTACATCCACATAGTTTTGGAAGTCAAGCTGGTTCTTATTTTTGACCCAATTTGCTTCAATTTGGAATCTGTGGCAAGAGAAAAATGCAAACAAATCTTCAAAAGCAGCTTAAACCATTACATTCAGCCAAAAGCTTCATCTTAAACATGTCTATTTCAATATTAAACCTGAATAAATTGGCTATTTTCAAACTTTTGTTCATTATTCTTGTGCCTTCTCGCAAGCCTCAGCCTGATTAGTGTATCCTGATGACATCGTGGTGAAAGGTGAGCTGAAAATAAGAGGCTTAAAAAAAAGATGGCTAAGATAACTTATGAAAAATGGGAAAATTTGAAAAATCAGGACAGAAAAAGACAGAGCAAGACAAAGAAAAGCAAAGGAGCCAAGCCTCTGTAAGCCCCATCACCATTCCTGAGACAGGCAGATTATAGTAATACTCTGTGGAGCCATTAGGACGCCTAAAGGATATTCTCCTGATGTGAACATGAGCTTGTGTTCAGGAGAGATCCAAGAGATTTGCCATTCTGAAAAGAAAGAGCTGACTTTTCCCTCTGTCCAGGTTCTGCACTACGACTAAGAACAACTTCTGAATGTGGCAGAGAGCCGCAGTGACGCGTCATCAGAGAGGACTTAGCTTAAAAAGGCATAAAAAGTTTAAAAAAACCCCATCAAAAGTTCAGAGGTAATGCAAGTATTATTTTTGGTGACCCTGCTCCAAAAACCACTGAATGAAACATGGACGTAAATTTCTTTTTCACAAAATGGAGTGGGGTCAGATTTTAATAGTTCAGGGATTTTTCTTTTGTCTTCGGTAAAAGGTAACATTCTTTTCTCCCACTAACACTAAACTCGCAGGTTTGTTTTGGTTGTGTTTACCCAGAATTCCTTGTGCTGTAGTCTGCTTCCTGCTTTTGAAGTCCTCTTTGGAGTCTCCAACTTAAACACGACTTTGTAGGTTTGTAGGCGGACCAGGGTTTTCTTTTTATGGCGTTCAGACCTTAACAACTCAACCAAATTTTCTAGGAAAACAAATTAGAATTTGATTAAAGTGGACTAAACCCGGCTGGTGTGAATGCATCTTTAGAGATGACTATAATTTCTTTCTCTTATTGGGTTTTTTCACCTCTCACTGAGGTAAATCAGTCCCTCCTCAGACAGACACCATCAACGGATCAGTAGAGGAAGTGGATTTTGTTCATTGTTGGCCCCTGGGATCCTTTAACAGCAGGGCTCCTGAGCAGATCTTAGCTTTCTCTTCTCCTGTCTCGCTCATCCGAAAGCAGACTTCCACCTTCCATCTCTACATCAGAGGAATACGGGAAACATTTATTCTTGGCTTGAGTTGCACAGACAGCGGTTTTGCAAGTGGCTCCAAAGCAGGTAATTTGTTTTATGAGTTAAATATTTATGTATGTGTATTATTTCTTTGAAGTACTTCATCTGGTGAGCTGCTGTGATTTAGATGATATTACTAATTTCTAAAACGTACCTGTTTATGTTCTTGCTCGTTGTTAGTTGCAGAGACCTCCTGATGACATTCACCTGTTCTTCGTTACCACGGTCTGGGTTTAGGGTTAGGGTTAATATTAGTGCTGTAGGACTGTGTTCATGTTGTGGAAGTGTGTCTAACTTGATGCTTGTGTCGTTCAGGTTGATGTGTGATTTGAGCGATAGAGTTGGAGTTCTTTGTTTTCTATTTAGTCTACGTTTTAACCCTAACCCTGCTTTTTTATTTTTTTCTGAACCTGCAGGTTCGTCTTAGGAAGGGACAGGCGGCGCTCACATTCACTTCAGCTTCGCTTTGCTGAATTACTGCTTCGGTATTTCCGTCAACATCCACCATATCTTTTATATCGGTAGCAGAAGTGCGGAAGCTTTAGCCGGACTGTCAATCCGTGCAGCGGAGTCGCCAGCAGTTTTATGTCATTAAAAGATCAAATTCTGAACACTCATCCAGAGGGAAGTGACTCATGTTCACCAACAAGGTTTTCACATTTGAAGAATGTTCGCTGCTGTGCCGGACGACGTGCACGATAACAGGAAAAAATGAAAAGTTCTAGTCATACATAATTCATACAACAACATAGGAATGTATTTCAGGAAATTATATCACAGTAATAATTTATAAACAGCAGTAATAATTCACAAATTTCTTCTATTTTGCCAAAGTTTAATAGGATAAAATCTAGCCTATGACTCCATAGTGAAAAAGTAATTGCATTGTTAATTCATGAATTAAATGTGATTAAACTACGTCCTAAATCACGTCCTCAGATATGATTAAGAAGCTAAACAAACCTCAGGTTGCTTAACTGAGGAGGGAAGAGCTCAACTGTAAAAGAGTCAAAAAAACAGGAAGACAAAGTCAATGACGTCTCTGAGCTCGGAGAGGATTAGTAAGACATCACAGCGAACCCAAACGAGAGCCACTCTCCACACCTGGAGAAACCGCGCAGCTGCTGTGATCAGAGATTCAACCTGGAGGTCACCACACAACCCAGAAATAAAACATCTAACACACTGCAGGTGTGGCTTCCCTGGGTTAAGGTCACAATTTGTGATTCAACAATAAGAAACAGAAAACGGCCGTGATGGGAGAGTTGAACGAGTCAAAATATTTTTCAGTTTCAGTGTTGAGTCTTCATTACAAAAGTTTATTGGTCTTTGAGACAGTAAACTTTTATTATTACACCACTTACACCAATATATCACTTAAAAATCATCTCAAAACAACAATAATTACTGGGGTAATTTATTATCCAGTAGAATTTATTAAAGCCCCATTCATAACTAAATATGAAATTTGGAAGCTAAATATTTTGTTTCTGCAAGAAATATTTAGTTTGGAACTCCAACATTTATAAACGCATGAAAAACATGGTGAAAATATGACTGGAAAGTGAGCAAACATTTTTTATGTCTCTACAGCAAACTAAATTAAATAAAATATGGCTCTTAATTGTTTGACTGTATAAGTTCACAAATGGCACCCCATAACTCCTAAACACAACTTATTACTTTTTCCCCCAACGGATGCTGACCCTAGAAGTAAATTTGGAACGAAGTCCCGTTTCGAACAAAGTTACGTTCTCCCAAAATGGAGCTAAATGGGAATCGACGTGTTTACAGTACGTTCAGTGGGAGCGAAAAATTCCTGCTTTTCTGTTTCTCACTTTTCAATATCCTGTGGCTCCTGCTGCTCCGCTGATGCAGATTGAGGCGGACTGGCCAAATAGACTGAGGTAGCCCAGTTGTTGTAGCTCTGGCTCCAGCAGCTCCGGGGAGCCGGGCATGTCTACGAGCAAACTGGGAATGTTTGTTTGTTAATGCCACATGTGCTTTTCTGAACATGTACGGCTGAATAGTAAATACAGGTATGCAGTATATTTGAGTGGGTTCGGGGCGGGTGTTTGCGTGTATCGGGTTCCCAGATGAAGTGAGCGTTTATGCTATTTAAATTGACTCATACATCACGCTACCAGGCTGTTATTACTGAGGCCTGCTATCTGAGTCACACATCTTTAGCTCTTTCTTGTTTTTTCTTTTCTTTATTCTCATCTGTTCCATTATTTGCGTAAACTGGTCACCGGATAGAAAAATGTTCATAACAAATGGTGCGAGGAAATACTGGAACGTTGCCTATCTGTTACAGCGTGTTCTTCCTATTTTCCGTTGTGTAGAACCACAATATCAAAGGAAAAGCAGAGAAAATGAGGCTCCTCCAAATGACCAAACCCAGAATGGAGTTAATTCCCCCCTGCTGGATTTTGCCCCCTATTATAACCTGTAATAGAGATTGAGTGAAATGTCATGTTAGTGTTGCACGCCGGTGCTCTCAGACCCGCCTACGCAACACAATGTGGACAGTGTGTCATCGCAGCTTTTTCTGACGAAGACCCAGAAGGTCGATTCTTTGGGAGCGTTTAATCTGCCGCAGCGCTGAAATAAATTCAGGGGCAAAACCTTAAAAGACGAGCAAACGTTCTCGTTACAACAAGACTTTAAAAAGTCGTAATGAGACTTGTATGCCATTAAACCAAAATATTCCTCTATTGAATAAGAAAGGCCATGGTAGTAAAACGTATTTTTAGATGACCAAACGGGGTGAGTCTGTTTGAAGTCGCAATCTGTCAGAGGAGACGATTTTTTTTTTTTTTATCTCTAATTAAGACATAAAATTAATCAAGTAGTTTTATATTTGTTATAATTATAGCCTCATTATAACAAATATAAAACTGGTCTCGTTTGAACAAAAAAGTCTAGTTTGAAAGAGTTTTGTCTAACATGAAATTATATTATATTATATTATATTTATATTTTATTTCTCGCTATTGTTATAGCGAGAAATAAAATGAATCATTTTGCACTTTGTGCGTCTCGGTTATATCGTTAACGTTTCCTGAAGATAAAGCTTCTCGTTTTAACCAGTGTTGCATTTTGTTAAATCTTCTTTTTCTTGCTGTTAGACGTGAAACTCGTTCTTGTTTCATCAAGTTAAACTTGCCTCGCTGAAATGAGACAAGTTTTGTTTTCGTCATAGCAAGAAACCGACGTTATAATGAGACGTACGTCTTGTTACAATGAGAACGTTGAAAATAGGCTCCTCTGATATTTATCTTCTCACCTTGTTTGGTCACCTAAAAATGAGTTTTATGACCTTTCTTATTCAATAGAGGGATATTTTGGCATACAAGTCTCATGATGACTTTCAAAAGTCTTGTTTTAATGAGAACGTTTTCTCGTCTTCACAAGATTCTGAATTTATTTCGACATAACGTGACGGTTTCTTGCGTTAAAACTCGCCTCATTTCAACAAGAAACATTTTCGTTTTTAACGAGCTTTGCATCTGGTTATTACAGATCCTGCTCCTGGATTTCTTTTCAAGCTCTGGCAGCTGAAGGCTTTTGTACGTTGCAAACGGAGTCGAGTCAAAAAAACCCCCATTTCTGACACCTGCTGACCCTGGAGACAATAATGAGGGGAGTTGACTTTGATAAAAAGATAAATTGTGGAGAAAAAACAAAGTACCATTGGAAAAGCTGGTTTTGGTAGCAAAATGGTGTAAAATATTTCTCAATAGGGGTTAAACTTAGCAGCACTTTCAGATTTAACGAGAAGGCACTGCTGAAGGACTTCTCGAACAAAACCATCTCCTCCAACTTCATTACCGAATTAACAGGCAGATGCAAACGCTTCAATGGAGCCCACCAGGTGGGAGCAATTTGCACCTATTTTATGTCTTTGGTTGAGGCTGCTGGTAGCTCACTGCTAACATACCCCTGCCAGCTAGCTAACCGTTTTTAATCATGGGTAAGTGCAAATTTATTGCCATTTCTGTAGAGATTCAGATTCTTAAGCTATTTCCAAAGTCCTGTATTTGTGTTTGTGAAGCTCTGGACGAAGCTAACTAACACTGTAGTGCCGTAAATGTATTTAAAGCTGTAGCCATGTCATTTTCGTGCCTAATTAAGTTGTTCTTCTTTATGGGCAAAAAAAAAACAACAACAAAAAAAGCTTGAAGAGAAGCTGATAGAAAAGCCATCAAAATGTTGTTTCTAAACTTAAATTGAGAACAAATGAATCAGAACACAAAAAAAAACAAAGTGTGATTTTCTTTTAATTTTGGCAATGTTAGATCTGGAGCGCGATAAATCCTGCTAGTTGTTAGGCTCGTTTTAAAACTGGGAATAAAATAGTGTGAGGAAAGATCAAGTCAAAAATGCACAGAGAGAAATCAAATTTCTGCTGTGAAAACTAAAATGTTTCTGCGTGGGCCGCTGAAAAGTTTGGGGCCTGAAAACACATTAATCTGTGACTAATATCACATAAAACGCTGCGTGTCACTGAGCCCCGATGATGAACAGTGAGCCGAGATCGTGGAGTCGAGGCGGCCGACTTTCAAATTGTTCTTAAGCTAAATCCTGCCACATCGTAATGCTCTTTGGATGCATGAAAATACATAAGAGCGGATAGAGAAACTCTAGCTTCTAGACTTGCGGTCAAGGCTCCCTGCTTTCTTACCGATTGGTCCGCAGCTTTGGGATTTGATTTGGGGAACCGGATCCGGGCCTGTTGCTCTTGTCGGCGAGGAAAGCGGCTCGTGGACTCCGTCCAGCACATACATCCATTTGTCATCATCGCCCTCCTCTTCTTTCCCCATTGTAGTACTGAGTTTTTAATGGGGCTCCGGTGGGCCATTTATGAGCCAGACCCTCTGCATCTTATCCCCAAACCTCCCCTCTTCCATCAGCCTGGGGTTCGCTCTTCTGAACTGTCTCTAATTCAAAAAAAAAGAAGACTCCAGTCGTCGTCTGATATTAATGCAGCACCGGACAGAAGAGCAGCAGTGCGCTTGATCAACTTACGCATGTGAAATATTTTAAGTGCCAGAGCGTAAAGCGGACTTTAGATGAAGTGCATCAGTTTAAATGTTTAAATCCCTCTGATCCAATCTGCCTGAATGCCACGCCAAAGCTCTTTAGCTCTCGCTTTCACGCAGATTGTGGTTTTCGCTGCAAACTCTCCATGAACAATCGCAGGCGGGCCCTCATTTCTGAATAATTGCTTGGAGTTCGAAGATATTTTGGTGTTTGTACGGGTTTTTCCTCGCAAATGAAAAGGATCTATAAAGTGTTTATATAAAGTGCGAGAGGGGCAGAGAACGCCAGAACGCGGCGAGAGGAGCTTAAATTTCAACCCAAATGAGTGTTTTGAGTTTGCTGATAACATTTTGGTTTAACTGTAATTTTGTTTAATTAATGAGCAGAAACCTATTGCCTATGCCAGCTTTCATTTGTCAAAAAAAAAAAAAAAAAGAAAGACACACAGGAATAGACACAAACGCTTTAGGACGAGGCGCTGGCTTCAAAACTGCTACCGCTACATCGTTTCTCAAATGAGATAATTATTCTCTGAGAATATTTATCACCATTTAGATCTGCAGAGCAGAACATTTTAAAGACTGATGGCAGCCAAATATTTTTGGCAGGAAAACGGCGTTTCGTTGTTTGTTATTTCGGGAGAAAACGCAAGAACGTTTACTATGAAATGAATTTTTACTTCACTTTGGAATGGAAGAAATCACAGCGTTTTTGGGTTTCAAAACGCATTCCCCGATATCCACATTTAAAAACAGCACCAGTCTGTCTCAGTGTTTGTTGTGTTTTTGTGTAGCGTAGAACCCAAACGCACACAGGAGATTATAGAGTATTTCATACAAAACAAGAAAATAAAAAGAAAAATTGTAGGTGACCCAGAGGGTGAAAACAGTGAGGAAGAACATTTTTGTTAAAACCGACATAAAAAGATGTTTGAAGATCTGGTTTGTTTTCTAATGTGGCTTTCATCCCACAGGCAATTAAGACCACATACATAAATCTTATATCACTAAATTTTCGAGACCTTTCTTACATTTAGCACTTTTAAACTTTCATTCCTAAGTTTTATTAGATTGATTTAAAAACAGTTCCAGTTGTTGTGTTTTTGGGTAGTGCAAAAGCCAAATGCAAACGGGAGCGTTGGAAAGTTTACGTAAAGCTTTTGACTACATTTCACTTTTTATTTAAATTTCTCATTTCATTTCCAGTCTCATTATTTTATTGACACGTCTGTTTTACATTGATAAAATAGTTAAGGAAACAAGAAATGTAAATGTAAACTAAACAATGGCGATAATGTTAATTTAATTCTGTTTCAAGCAATAAGTTCAATAAGTAAGTTGGGAAAGTTTGTTTCTTGGATGCAATATTTGGCACATTAATTATTTAATTATTTTATTTACCAATTTTGGCAGGCTCAGTCCTCCATATGCAGCTCAGTTGCTGTGCCGTCTTCACAAGCTTGAGTTTTCGTTGACCGTGTGATTTGTACGATTCGACATTTTGAGCACAAATTCGCTTTATGGAAACATGGAAATGTAGAGAAATGTCACTGGCGCGAACCACAAAGAAGACAACAGGAAGTAGCTGTAGGTTCATGACGCGTCATGTTTTTTTTAATGACTAATTGTGTGAACAAACTTAATCACGTGTGATTTCCGTTGTTTCTTTATCAATAGAAACACCAAAATTGCATTTTTTGCATCTTTTCGACGTCAGAGGTAATAATGTCAAGAGCAAACTCATCAGACTGTCAGTTCATGTCATAATTCACATGTGTCAAACTCAAGGCCCGGGGGCCAAATCCGGCCCGCCGTAGCTTTTCATGTGGCCCTCCACAGACTAGACTAAACACTAAGTGTAATTAAATATTATATTATCAATCATATCAATGCAGTTTTTATCTGTTTACTGCCAATTTATATCAATCAATCCCTCCAGTTTCTTGAGAATTTAGTTGATGTTTGATTATAGTCCATGATTTATACAGCCAGTAAATAAACAGTCTCATTTATTACAAGTTCCTGAAGGGACTGAAAAGATCTTCAATAATATTATGTAATTTTAAGAATTCATTGACATATTAACAGTTTGTGAACAGGGTTTATCAACATGTTCTGGCACAACCGGCCCTTTAAGAGCCTTCAGGATCTTGATTTGGCCCAAAACGAAAATGAGTTTGACACACCTGTCATAATTATTTGTCAATTGTAAACTGTTAGAATCACACTAGTGCAGAGGGAGCACTCCTCTCCTCAACCTCTGAACGAGACGCTGGATCTTCAACCGGAGCGTCAGAAGCGTACATCTATAATGATGTTTCCTTTGGCACTTTTTGCCAAATCAAAACCAAGCAGAGCGCAGCTCCTGTGATCTTCCAGCCAAGCTGCAAAGTTAAAGAAAAACAGAACCAGGACATGATTTGGGCAAGTCCCAGCAGTTTGGACCTTCTGAAATGAATCAAATGCTGTTCCAGAGGGGATGGCTTCTTTGTTAGATTGAAACTTACACAATTTGTCTTTCGTTCCCCAAATTCCAGGGTGAAAAACAAAATCGGCTGATTAGATGTGACAGACTTAATCGCTTTTGTTTGAATGTCTTATCAACACTTACCATCAACGTTGAACAGCGGTGAAGTTTTCACTACTGGATATGGTCATTTAAAATAAACATTTAATTTCAAGATTCTTTTTTTGTCAGCTGCATGATTTTTTGTTAAAAGAAACCATTTAGGTCTGGATGCATTTAGGATTTTTGCCTAAAAAAGATTTTCGTCTAAAACTCACGATACATTTTGCAATAAAGTATCTTTGGGATTCTTCATCAAGTCAAAGTAGAACAGTTAAAACCTACAAATCACGGCAGGATTAAATGTGCACCTCAACTCTCCTGTTTCCACCAAAACTGTCTGTCGGGAGCTCCACAGGGTCAATATACACGGCCGGGCTGCTATAGCCAAACCTTTGGTCACTCGTTCCAATGCCAAACGTCGGTTTCAATGGTGCAAGGAGCGAAAATCTTGGGCTGTGGACAATGTGAAACATGTATTGTTCTCTGATGAGTCCACCGTTATTGTTTTCCCCACATCCGGGAGAGTTACGGTGTGAAGAAGCCCCAAAGATGCGTACCACCCAGACTGTTGCATGCCCAGAGTGAAGCATGGGGGTGGTTCAGTGATGGTTTGGGCTGCCATATCATGACATTTCCTTGGCCCCACACTTGTCCAAGACCAATTGACGCTGTATTGGCCACAAAAGGAGGCCCTACACCATACTAATAAGTTATTGTGGTCTAAAACCAGGTGTTTCAGTTGGTGGTCCAACCCCTGTAGCTTATGGATGTTATCTTCAAAAGCTACTTTTTATTTAACAAACGAAAGGAAAAAAAAAGAAGCAAAGGGGTGTAACTTCCCAAACGTGATTGTATTCTGATCACCTTTACCTTAATCAATGTCTGATTTACAAAGCAAATTGTGGTAATTTCATACTGGATGCATTCAAGTTGGGAAGTTGTAGCATTTTGCTATTTATTTATTTATCTCTTTTTTTTTTTTTTTGCACAAAACACAGTTAAAACCCAGTCTGGGTTTGTGTTGCTTTTCTGTTTTGGTTTTTCAAAAATTACATCCTGCCTCTGGTTCTTTAACTGCTTCAGACATTTGGGCAACGACGTAACATTTTAATAAATGCTTCATGTGATTGTAGAAAACGTTGTGCTGACAGTTCAGTGCTGGAAACTCTGAGCTGGGCAGCTCGGGGTTTAAACCTTTTGGTTGCTGATTCTCGGTGGATTCGGTCTTAGAAGCTGATTGAGTCTTAATGCGAAGCTCTTGGCTTTATCCACATCACTGTGACCTTCATAGTGTTGGCCGCCACGTAAGTCCAAAAACCCCCACCCTGTTGGGAGCATGATGTAAAGTACGATATTAGGAATAAGGGATGCATTGAAAGAGGTCGTTTTGTGTTTCGAGTTCTCAACGGCACATCAAAAAATGTTATAGTATGAAAATGCAGAATATCTGATGGTAGATGTTTTGGCTCAAAGAAAGTGGATGTTGAAGAAAACGACCCAATCTTACCGTTCTCCAACTTATAGATCAACTTTAGAACTTAGGTCAGCAATCAGACCTGGCAGTAATGTCACATTATCATAACCCAACAAAAAAGCCAATCAAAAGAAAGCACAACTGATTACCTTGCCCTTTGGTGGAGCATTGAATGCCACTTCTGTACAGAAGTCTGATTGGATGCTTAGTCGGACCCAAAAGTGGTGGGACTGTGATGATTTTCAGTGACACAGACTTCTTTCCCAATTAAATCGTAGGTTTCAGCCATTGTTTACCACGTCCGGCTTCTTCTGGTGCAGAATTACGACACACGTCTCACGTCCATGACGGAAAAGTCTGAAAAAATGCGACATGACCGTTCCGGCGACAAAGGCTTTGAAAAACAATCAGATGCATATTCAATCAAAGTGTCACATGAAGGATTTTGGCTTTGGGTGAAAAGACCCAAAGGGCCGTTCAGACGGTGATGGAAAAGTCCGATTTGGTGTGAACGTGGCCTAGCAAAGTACAGCGATACAATTTGAAGACATCTCACTTGGGAATAATCAATTATGGTCAGGTCAAATTTATACCTTTGAAAATTTTAAAGATGCATTTAAATGCCACTGTATAAGCAGATAGGTTGGAAATCTATTTTTGGATGCAACATTTAGTAGATCAATTGCTTTATCAAAACCATTTATTTATTTATTTATTTGTACATTTACTACAGTTTACTACAATTTTGGCAGGATCAGACCTCCATAACCTGTTTTTTTTTTTTGCGTTTTTGGGTTGTTGTTTTTTTTAGAAACGTTTGTTGTATTTGTAAAAATCAAAACAAAATCTTACCTTAAGGTACAGACAAAATCACGTTTCTTTTTCCTTGAACCGAATATTCAGATATTTTGACTTAAATTCCAACTTCAAGTCTGCAGTAGCATCCAGTGCGGTGCTGATGAAAAACCCAATCAACTCCTCCTTGGTTTGTTAATTCATTTATTATTTTTTTTTTTGAAGCATTGCAAGAAGCAGCTTCTGACCCTTTGGGTTTGTTTTTCTGGAAATCTTAATATTTCAGAAGCAGAAAGAGAAAAGAATAGCCACATATCCATCGGTATGTAGATGATAGCTAATATATAATATTTCCCCCAGCCACCAATAAGTCCTTTTCTCCCCCCCCCTCCTTCCATTTGTCTGTCTCCTGTGCGGTGGACGAGCGAGGCGGGGAGCTGATGTATGAAACGAGCGTCGTGGGCCGAGAGCCTGTGATCTGTTCGGGAGTCCAGCTGGCTCACTGCGGCGCGGCGAGCTCAGATAATGCCTTTTCCATCCCGGACACCGCACAGGAATGGCTTTCCCTCTCCGCATCAAGAGTAAATCTTCACGTCAGCGCCGGTGCCTTGCGAAAAATATTAAAAGCTCTTTCAGCATTTTGTCACATTGTAATCTTAATCTTCTGTGGGTTTTATTAGGATTTGCGCGCGCGACGGACCAAAACGCGCACTTTGCAACCGCGTGCAACGCTGTTGCTGCGCAACAAACTACATTCAAAACTGATCGATAGGCCGGTTTAAAGTTAGTGAAACATTTACATTTAAGATTCTCATATTACATAAAACCAATAATAATAATAAAAATAATGCAGGTTTACAAAGTTATTTTCAAAAAGTACTTTTAATCCGACAGACAAGGCTCATGGGACAAAAAAAAATTCAAATTTGAGTATGTCTGCTAATAAGTATTAAAACACGGTGGTGGCTGCATCATGCTGTGGGATTACATATCTTTTGACAGAATGGGAAGAAATAGACACCGTGTGGCATTGGGCCGCGCGCACTTTTTCCTTTGGACAAGACAAAAAAAAAAATGCCCTCCTGAAATTTTTGATTTTAATTTTTTACAGCGTCGAGTGTGTGGAATAAATCTCACACAAAGTGCCTTTTTTTCATACTTCAGCAGATGTACATCTGCAATGTGGCTAAATCTGGGCAACAATGACATAAAAACTGAAAGCTGTTTGGTCTACTGGATGATGAACAACTGAGTTATTTACATCAAGAAATATTAATACTTTCAAAGCCGGGCACATGTTATGAAGACCACAAAAAGACAAAAAATATATATATATAAATAAATAGTGACACTGATCACAAACAGTACTGTTAAGACCGGGGGAAAAAACATAGTCATCAAGCTGCGAGGTCTAATATATGCAAATTTTCTATATCACCTTTATCAGTTAGTGGTCATTTCAAAATTCTCTCAAAATGAAGCAATCACTTTGATTGTTTCCACCTTCAATCTGATCTGCGGTCGCAGGAAATGAGGTCATGCAGCGGCACATGGCCTCCTAATTTAACTCAGCATGATCCGCACGGCGGAATGGAAGAGACAAAACAGATGCGCCTGCTCGCCTCCCCGCGCAGTACCGCATGGGACCTCATGAGGGCAGTAAAGCACCGCGCTGCGGCCGGGCAGCGGGAGAAGCGCCTTCAGCGCGTCTTTTACGGGAACAAGCAGATAATTAGAAGCAGTAAATGATAAAAAAAAAAAAAAAAAAAGGGAAAAAAAGCAGAGCATTAACACCGTGTGCTCTCTATCTCTGCTGTGCAGCCTCTGCCCAGGCTTGAGCAACAACTGTTGTGCTTCTCCGTCATGTTGTAGGAAAACGTGGCTCCAGAAAGTGCTTCAGCTTCTGGCCTCAGTCGACATTGAAGCCAGAAAAACTCACAGCGCGCTCGACGGTTTCTGGAACTTGGGGTTAAGTAGCTGAAGAAGCTCTGCAGGAAAGATGATGTGAAAGTCAGTCAGTAGCTAAGAGATACGATAATCTGGCAAGCTTCACACACACGCGTTCAGACACACACATTGGCACATTAAATTGAGTTCAAAGCAGTTTTTGTATTCTTTTTTTCCCCACATTTCATCCTTGTTTTAACAGTAAACATTAATATGCGTGACAGGATACCACAAAGTAAATATGACATCGAAGGAAAATTATATCTATTTTTGTACTGCGTTGCATCCGGCAGCCCGAGGTCATCACTTTGCAGAATGACACTTTTCTGCATGTCACACCTCCGAGCTGCTCGGAATCCTTCTCAGCCAGCTTTTCACATCTAGAGACTTGACATTTCTTTGCGCATTCCTTGCAAAATAAGTCACATGAATTCAGATTGGGTATCCACGCCTGGTTTTACGTGCTTCACAGAGGGGCCGGTATGTTCAGGAGGATGGTGGGAATCAATGTTAGTTTTCCTCCACACACAAAGAGTGGTTTGCAGCAGAGGCCAAAAAGTTCAGTTTGTTCCGAGCGGAAGAGCTTGTTCCCGTGCGTTCGTACGTACTGTGTCCCCTACATGATTTCTGATCCCTGTAGGCCAGATTTGTGGAGTGCATGACCAACATTGTGGATGATTAACTATCCAGAGTTGTGTGAGAAGCTTGGAATATATTGTTTCATAAGCAGTCTTTATATCAAACATCTCAGGAACTTTCTCTGGAATCTTCACGACGCTGTTTGTTTCTCAAACGGAGAGCTGCCCAAACTTTTCCCTGTCGTTCTCCAAACAGCATTAGCTACTGCTCGTCAACATTTAGAGTGTGTTTCTCCTCACTTTTATTCACTGCTTAGTAATTATTACATTCATCTGACATAAATATTGCCTCATGCCTTGTGATTTTAGTTGGCCGTGAGTTCTTAAGGTTCCTTCTGTCTAGGTTTTTACAAAAACGTCTCCATTTAGTGGTCACTAAGCAGCTTGATCAGTTTTGCGATCAGAGAGATGATCACCATAAAATTTTATTAAATAATATTGATTGAAATAACAGATTATATTTTAGGATAAAATAGAAAAGTTTGAAATGTGTATTTAAAAACATGTATTTCATTTTTCTCATCTCTCCTCCAACTTTCTGAAGCGCCCCCTGGTGGCACCCACTTTGAAAAACACTGCTTTACAGAACAGGTTCAAATGGAGGTCCGATCACATCCATGCCTTGATTTACTGACAAAGTCACTTCTGAGATCAATAAACTGCAGTTGATTTTATAAAAAGGTTCTGTGTAAAACCAATGCATACCACATTGATTACTGATGCAACACTCTGTGTTGCGCTGTCACATAAAATCCCTCTAGAATATGCTGTTGTCAGGTGTGAAAAAGCTAAAGGGGTGTGAAAACTTTTGTGAGACGCTGTATTTGTTAAGGAGAAATTCAGCCGCAGCGTTATCCCGCATCAGTGAAAAAGCAAGCCAGAACGTTGCAGGAGAAAAAAAAGTCGCAGTCTGCTCCGTATGTAGAAAGCAGATGTGGGACACTCAATAAAAAGCTTCATATCAGGGTGAAATAAATTGAGCATATTCTGACTTTTTTCCTCTTCGGAGGTCGAGAAAAAGTTCTGCTTGTCGTCACCTTGGATTATCTCTTCAGGCAAAAATCTTCAGATAAAAACTTAATGACTTTGATTTATACCTAAAGTTTGCCCAACTAGGATTGGTTACAAAAGCAGGTAACTTATAAGTATATGATGGCACGTACTGTGATATGCTAGCCGTCCTCTCAGTCCCTGGCCAATGTCGGGATGTTCTGTCATTGGTGTCTGCGGATGACCTCAGGGATTATCAGCGGCCGGCGCTCACTGCTTCTTAATGATGTCATCATTGAGTCTCTGCGGGAATGCTGAGGTTGGCTGCGGGCTGATAAAGGACCTTTAGCTAAACACTAGAATCATGTTGTTAGTCCTCAAATTGGCAACACAAACAAGATTACTGTCTTTGGAGGAAGTCAGTCGACTGAAACTTTGGCTGTAGTGTTGCAAGCTGCTCCAGCAGTCTGGGTTTTCTGTGGGTGGGAAGACAACAAGGAGCAGAAATAGAAGCTAAAAGGGAAAAAAAAAAAACATGTCTGAGGAAAGAGAAGCCTACGACATGTGATACTATAGGAATGGAAGTAGAATAAATACAAATTCTACCAATTAACACGTAAAGTATATCACCCAATTGCAACCACAAGTGCAACAATAGCCGATTGCACAGATATCAATTCAGTTGTTGCAACATTTCAAGCAGAAACTCAGGATCTCTGCCAGGGCTCAGGCTGTTGTTGCATATTTGAGGGCAGCAGCGACCATGTGCAAAGTGATGCACCAGAAGTTGTTTAACATCAATGACTCTTAATCATGATTCTTTATTTTAATAGCAATGGTAACCCCAGTAGCTTAGCATAATGAATGTAAATTTGACGGAAAAACGACTTTCGGACTCCTACAAGACCTTCACCTGTTGTGCAAAAATGGTACAATAGTAAAAAAGTCTTCAGTGTATTGTTAAACTCTGCCAGGCTTGCCATTTTTCACAGCATGCCAGGCTAAACTAATAGCAACATTCTTGTTTTATCAGAGGAGCGATGCACATCGTGGATTAGTTGACTACATCATACCATGTATGGTCCTATAACTATGATGCCAACTATTTCAAAAACCTAAAGATGAATTAAAGGACTGCTGGCAATTTTTGGCAAGCATGTTTCTGGAGTGGGAGGAGTTTAATTGCCTGAAAGTTGATTTTTGACCTGAACTTGTAAATATTCATGTAAAAGGGGATGGTGGATGTCCAGGTGTGTGTGGATAGAGAAGAGCGGCTGACATCGGCAACGCAGCGTTTGGAAGACGTCTCTAATTAGTCCTGAGCTTCCTGTCATCGCTTGCTTTTGTCAAACCTCAAACATCTGACTCCCATCTTACACAAGTGTGCTGGTATACAAAAAAAATGTCACAGAATTCAGAAGAAGACAAACTCCAGAGACACTACGAGAAAAAAAAAAAAACATGGAATGAAAACTCTGCAAGCAGAATATGTTCCAAAAACACCCAAACCACACGATGAGTACCCCAGGACTACAAAGCTGGGACGGCTTGCAGAAATCCCACTTTTCTCCTAAAACGTTACATTTTTGTTTTATAAGACGATTTAAATCTTCAGAACTTTAGTCAGGCTTTTTATGTTGCTTTTGGAACAGGCACTTCTTCCTCGCTGAATGGCTTTTTCGCTCATCAGTGACACACTTATTTATTTCAGTCTATCACAAAATTCAGCATTTTGGCCAAACCCCAGATCTCCAGACAATCCCCGTCGAGTTCTTCCTGTTCTTTTTGTAAACAGAAGGTCAAAGGGAGACAAAGTGTGTCACTTTAAATTTGAGTCACTTACACACATAATTAAATATCCTGTTACAAATATTTTATTATTCTATCTTCTTTCCAAAGTAGATGTTACGAAATGAAATAAAATCTTTATTTCCAACAAGTAAAATGTCAGAGAAAAGATGAAATAATTATGAAAAAATTGCAGAATAATAATAATCAAGACACAAAATCCAGTTTAAAAAACGTTTATTAAATCTTACCCATCCAAATATGTCCCACGTGATGCATATAAACACACATATAAATGTGTGTTTATATAAATACATATAAATGTGTGTTTATATGTGTGATGCATATAAACACACATTTTTTACTCCATGTCAGTTTCTACTTTCCAAAGTTATATCTGTACAATTAATAAAATCTTGTTATTGACATTAGTCACACTTACTTAAATTGACTGAAAACCACCTGCAAAGTTCCCAAGTTACATTTGAAAAACACATAACCTAACTTCACCATCATGGGCCAGACTAAATAAAACCTGGAATGAAGCCATGAGAAAAAATGTTTGCCTTTGCACCACGTTCTGAAAATGTTTTCCAACAAACTCCCTTTCTTCAGCAGAAGGGGATCAAGAGTTTGAGAGCGTGCATTTTAAGTGGAACCTGTCAGCTAATATCGAACCGAAACCCCCATCAAACACCAACTTCGCCCACTTGCTTCCCTCCCTGTCTCAGCTCCTTGGCATGTGGACTGCATCCGTCCCAACTGGGACTACAAAAACAGCATCAGCATAATACGTGGGAGGGGGATTTAAAAAAAAAAAAAAAAAAAAACATTACTCAGAATCAGATAGCACCCAGTTAGCCGTGACATAATGTTGTTTGTAATGGCTCGGGTCCGAGCGCTGTACAGATGTCATGTCCGTCTCTGAGGGATATGTGCATGTCTGGCTGCAGAGCATGAAGACAGAGGGCGTGGATTATGGAGTATCGGACACTGGGACACTGCTGGTCATAGTGTGGCGGTAGTCAGGCCATTTTAGCCAAAATGTCTGCGTTAACCGTGGAAGATCGAAATGAGGTTGGGGGACAAAGGGGTTTCAAGGAATACCGACTTATTCCTGTCGGTAAGTCGTCTGTCAGTCAATACATCTGCCAATCGTCTTTCCTTTAAATCTGTTTCATGGTTTTATGTTTGATCCCTGATCTGTGGAAATGCCTCAAATTCACAGCGAACAGCACATTTTTAAAGTTCCACTCACCTTTTAAAGTTAATGGAATTAACATTCAGACATTTCTCTTTGGAACTTTAGAGTATTGTAAAGTAACACATTTCAGGGGTGTGCCATGGCGTAGTGGGTATACTGAGTATACTATAGGACTACAGTCCTATAGTCGCGGTTGTCCCAGATTTGACTCCGGACTTCAATATCCTTGCGGCATGTTTCCCCCCCTTCTCTCTGACCCCTTTCCTGTCTATCTACTGTCGGAAGATGGAGAAAAGGCCACCGGCACAAGCCAAAAAAACAAAAACGGCGTATAAATACATTTTTAAAAGTCAAGAATTTCTGCTTTCTGCTGATCACCTCTGAATACCCTTCCTTACCTTTGTTACCTTCCTTTCTGGATGTTTACCTTCCCGCACTGGTCCAGCTTCATGCAGGCCAGCTGAAACCTGGGCAGCCGAGGCGTTTGATAGCATCATTGAAGTTACGGATCAAGCGCTGGTCTGGGCTGCTTACGTAAAGCCATAACAAGGTCCATTTAGACCAACAGAACGGACCAAATTCTCCAAAGTCATTTTCTATTTATGTGTAATTATACTAAATTTCTTTACATGCCCTAATGGGTTTATGGGTTTGAGTCAAATTTATAAATTTCCACATGCTTGGTGTAGCTCAGTAGGACAGATGCAGATAGAGTACCAGCATATAAGAGTCATGTTTCCGTTTAAAACATATATTGAAAATTAGGAGATAGGTACTAGCCTGGGTGGATATAGACCATAGATGGATGGCTGGATATTGAAAACCAACTACAAAGGCATTATGTAAAATTAATACAGCCAATGGGTCAATGCCTAAAGGGAATCAAAAATCACCACCATGTCTGACATTACTGCCTAAACATGTTTTCTCTGGACGGAGAGAGAGCGAGCAATCTGCAGCTAGAGTAAATGTAGCATAACTGCCTAAAAGAATAACTATGGAAGTTCATCTCGACTGCAATGGACGCAGGGAAAAAGCTCACCACATCTGGACCCGAGCCCACATGCTCCATGAATAATATTAAAATGAACAACAGTGCGAGTGAGTGTCAATTTCCTTCCCCATATTTTCAAGCACTAGCACAGACACGTTAAATACACAGAGAACAAAGAACAGAATCTGTCTAAATGCATGCGATGTGTGAGAGTTGCGTTAAGACTAACCCAAAGGAGGACCTCTTACTGGGAACTTGTCTCAGGCTCTGGCTACTGCAGGTTAATGCAGGTCACAATTGGCTGCGTGTTGGACCAAGCAGTTCCAGATGGATGTCAGAAGGACGCCTCTCATTTTAACAGCTTTAGTCAACACAGCGGCAGGAGGAATGGAAACGGAGTGAGTGGGAGTAACGGAAAACTCCAGCTTGGAGTCTCTTTAAATTGAATTTTGTCACCTTAAAACGACAAACTTTTACGTATTTCACTTGTATTTTATGGCGTAGGCCAAAACATGTGGCCTGCAAGTGATAAAGATGCAAAGCTTTATAAAGACTGCTGAAACATTTTGGCAAAACAACCTCAGGTTAGACAGATTTGATGGAGAACATCTGTGAATATCAAGTTTAAGTTTTGCTACAGATTCTCAGTTGGACATATATCTAGACTTTGACTGGGCCTTTCTAACAGCTGATTATTTCTGCTTGTAACCATTCCAGTATTGACTCTTTGATGTGATGTCTCGTTCTTCAGACAGCAGCCAGCTATCTGCGTCTTTACTCCAGTGAAGCTCGTCAATAGTGGTTGATAGTTGGTACCTAAAGCCATTTAAAAATGGTCACTGGGTGCTGCAGGGTCAGCTGCACAACTAACCAGTGAGTAACATTAGTAAGATTCGTTTAATCTTTAGTTACCATTAAGAAAATGTCTCACAACCATGTACAAGAAAACTAACAAGGATCTCGATTTTTGTACTCTTCCGTCTGCTCTGGTCGAGGGGAAACACAATCTGTGTGGCGTAAATTCAGGAAAAGTTGGCGATTTGATCAAATCAACAAACACATCGGCAGGGAGAAGGTTTGGATCGCTTTCTCAGCTAGCACGTTCAAACTTTTCTAAAAACCGCAGTCGATGAGCTACAATGGCATTCATCTATTACATTGGGCCAGTCTTGGGGCTATTTCCTCATTTTTGTGCGTACCAAAGATTTAAAAGATTGGGATTTCTCAAAGCTGCTACAATCTTCAATTATACCAATACTTTCAATTGCATTATAATGAGACAGAAGCTGTGTTTTTACAGAGAAAAGGGAAACGCAAGAAAATACTTTAGATATTTATTTAATCTTAAACCGGTTTAAATCTTTCACTTTGTCGTTTCTCTTAACATTCAGTCTTATTCAGTGGACTTCAACTGGGGAAATTCCCCTTTCTTTTTGAAACTATGACAGCAATGAATTGTGCTGTACAGGATAATCAACGAGTTCTCGAGTGCAGCCTAACCTGTAATTGGAAGGGAAATTAGTAATAGGTAGCAATTTGGGTTGCATACAGCCGAACCTTTGACAGTGGTCGGTTCATTCATACATTTTTCTTACAGTCAGTGAGCTACAGGGGAAAAAAAAAAAACTGGCCAGGATTTGGGACATAACAGCTCCCATTTATTATAGCGGAGCAGGTATTTGCATTGCAGTTATAGAGCGTATTGTGATGTTCATTTGAAACCTAATCCAGTTAGCAGCGTGATTGCACACAGATCCCTGCGCCATCCCGTCCACTTCCCAATAAGTGACGTAAATCATGTTCGGTAACAACGCAGAGTTCCAGAACAAAGCAGGTTAATCACGCATGTTGCATCAAACGTTGTACTCACAATGTTGAAGCCATTTCGTCTCCCGAGAGCCGACTGCCCAGAACTGAGACGGTTTCTGCACATTGTGAGTCTCCCAACAGGATCTTTACAACACCGTGCTGCTGAATCACAAACATCTGCCGCAATCAGCACATAACCAGGTCGTCCACTGATGTTAACCCAACTGGCTGCTACCCAAGCGCCTGCTACTGCTGCACAACCTTCTGGTTAGTTGGGAGAAAGAAGCAAGTTGCACCAGCACAGAATAAGTTTGTATACATAAAAGTCATCCTGTCTACTTTTAAACGGGTGTTATCATGTAAAATGAACTTTTTTGAGTGTTACATCGTCATAATATTATTTCCTCATTAAAAACATGCTTGTGTTCCCTTTTCATGCATGGTTGGTTGCCATGGGAGATTCAAGGATTTCTCATTCAGCTGTGCATATCGTATAGATGAACCTCGCCCCACCTTTGAGGATGAAGCTCCCTCTTGGACCCTCAGTTTCCAAGCTTCTGCCTCTCAGAGCAGCCATCCCTCCGCAATTTCCCCACTCAGCTCCTTAAGACTAGCCAGCAGCAATTAGCAAACACCTGGTTGAACTGCATCAGCTGAGCTCATTATAACAGCTACATCTCAGTGCAAACCTGGTAAAAAAAAAAATGCTAAAGGGTCAGTAGAGGACCCATGCTGTGATGACTTTGTGAAGGGGGAGTTTCAGAAAAAGCAGGAGTTTCTTAAAGAGACAGAGGCTTAATATTAAGGAATTAACTTACAAAGTCAAATTTCTCTTAGGTATCCTTGCTTATCCTATTGTACGCTTAGACGAGGACAATAGGATTTACCATTTACCCTCACTCTGATACATTCTCCAACTACTCTCAATACTGCAACACTTGACTTTGTTTCAATTATTTCAGTCATTTTTCTGTTTTTTGTGTTTTGATTTTTTTTTTTTTAGAGGGATTTAAATTTTTTGGTTTGTTCAGCTTTTGTTTTTGATCGACAAGCTTTGTTCTTTTAACCTCCATTGATTGTGACTGAATATTGAATGTTGGCGCTTTGTGTTCTATATATTTAACTCCTCATTGGAACATGAATAAAGATCTGAATCTGAAGTTGCGCATGCAGCGCTTTACTTTTGTTTGTACTTCATTTCTGGAGTTTGTATGCATATTTTTCCTTTAATTGTTGGGAGCTACAAGGGAGTAGATGAGATGGAAGGAAGTAAATTACATTTCAGTATGAAAAATAACCCTGCCTAGCGGTCTAAGAGAATCTGTGGGGGAGTTCTCCTCTGAGAGCAAGACTTAAGCAAAAGATCATACGAGGACAGAGAGAAGACAGAGTGCAGAGGCTGCTGATGCAACTTCATCTTTGTTTTGTAAAGCCTTAAGTCTGAGAATTGTCTGCAGCTGTTTTCAGTTAAAAAATGATAGGTACCATAGGACATTTAGTCTATTACAAAGTCTGAGCAAATAAGCCCAAAAGACAACAATACTTGCTGTCCAGCTCCAGATACGGGTAAAACTTCCCAAAACAGCCTCACAAAATTCAAATCCTCCTTGGAAGAACGGCTGAATTCAGACATGTAGCTACTGCCCATGTATGCAGCTGAGCAAAAAGAGACAGAAATGCCCTATAATTTTTATTTCTTCATACTAGGAAGGCTTAACGAATGAACCTCTTTTTAACTTTTTTTATTTTTTTAGCTTTCAACATGTGTCATTAAACATGCTGGATCTGGAGCTAATGGCAGCCTTTAGAAGGACTCTGACTTTAATTTTCCAGAGATGGCAACGACACAAGTTGAACTTAAATCACAAAAATAAGACATCAAAGGCTTGACTTCAGCTCTTGGGCTGAGACTGGAGTGACATTTAATAGCCGTTGATGTTGGCTAACACATTACTGGCTAATAATTGAACGTCCCAGCAAATAATCAGACCTGCAGCAATAACGTCTGTCTGGATGTCAAACCATCCGTCCGTCTGTCCGTTTGATATCGAGTGTGAAATCAAACCATTAGGTTGGATATCGATACATATTTTGGACTTTGGAGAGTAATAGAGTATGCATACAAGTTTACGTTCAGTAAATTTGAATATTATCAAAAAGTTAATTTATTTCAGTAAAAATTAAACACATTATATAGATTCGTGACCGAAATAAAGGCTGATGTTTTAGAGCCTTTATTTCTGTTAACTATTAAGATTTTCTGCTCACAGCTAAAGAAAACATTTACTGTAAGATTAGAACAATTTCTGCCTAAAGATCATTTTCCATAGGTACATTTAACCTGACATGTTTCATTACAATGCATATTCCAATTTATTTCATGTGTATGTAATATACATATGTGTGGATTTGTGTTTGTTTCACTGTTTTTTCCTCACTTCACACTAAGAGTTCTCGAAATGTTCTCCATTGTAATGAGTTTCCGCTACAATCGAAAATCAGTATGCTTCAGCAGCCTGTTGTTTAGTTTGTTCATGACCTCTAAATGTTCACAATCCAAACGGTTTGATCCCAAAGTCGTTGCGAAAAGCAAGAGGCTCAAATACCACAGTTTGAGAACCGTGGTTCTGAAACATTCAGAGCTCTTACTAAAGGAATCTGGGTCTTTCAGAGGTGCTAACTTGTAACTTCTACCAAATACACGCAAAAGTTAAATTGGAGAATTTACTGTTTTCTCTAAGAGGGTGAGTCCCTTAGAAAAACTTTTCAGGAATCTAACTTCTTCCTGTTATTTTTACTTCTTTCTGTTGTTTTTTATTTTTTTCTTCTTTGGCAGAGCGATCTTGTCAGAGAGATGTTCATTTTCCAAGCCGACTGCGTCTCCAAAAACAGTGCCAGGGTTGCCAATCATTCCGCATGAAATCTGTGGGAAACAGAAAAACTTTACCTACCACAACCAGAGAACTTTTTAAGGAGACTTTCTTTTCCCAAAGGCCAAGTAACGTTTGCCCTCTTGCACAAGGATTTCTTGTCTGCTGTCAGGCTGGTGGTTTGGTTGAAAGGTTGACGTGAGGAGAATGTGAGCGTGTCTCTTCCCCGAAAAGCTTCAAACTTCAGAGTTGACGTTCGGCTCATTATTTGAAACTGGTAAGAAATAAACATAAAGTGAAAACATGAGCTAAGATCCCGTGGAAACGAAAGCGTGCGGTTCTCTGTTTATGTGCCCTGTGACTCTAAAATTCATGATCTCCAGAGATCCATAATCTCTAATGAGTCTTCACAGTGATGTAAATTAAGAGTTCTTGGTGAACAAAAAGAAACAATCCACTCCAACCCTGAAGCACCGTGGCTGCATGGATCTAATTAATTTCATGCACAAGCATTGGATTAGCATTTTCCTAAAGCTGAATCTGGTTTGGAGTTTTGTTTGTGTCTAGCACAAAAAAAAAAAAAAAAAAAAACACAAACAAGAGTTTGGCACAGTGTGTGCTTGTCCTTAAGGGAGGTGTGTCTGTGTGTGTCCTTTTAAACGCCACAGTTACTTAAAACTCAGTGCAGTAGAAGAACCATGACGGGACCCTCGGAGAAGTGCAGGTCCCCGAGGAACTGCCTTGGCTGTTATCCAACGCACTTACAGAACACCGCCGGGGCCCGATAGATGAGTGAGCAGGAACACAGAGCCTGTGTTCTGGTGGCTAACAAGGAAACTCGACGGAGAAAAACAACGTTGAACTTGAGCTGCTCTCACGTTGTTTCCTATCCTACCATCCGGGAGTGTTGGAAAAAAACTTCTTAATAAAGAAAAAAATCAAGCAGAATTGATTGCACATAAAGTTCTGTCAAGCTGTTGAACTTTGTGTTGCTTTCAACCTGGGCTACTGATTTTGTATAGTATCTGTGTAGTGGGATATTTTCTTCCTTTTTGTAAGTGTCAACTGACCATCTTGAGATTACCCTCTGTCTGTCCTCCTTCTAGTACAGGATATAGATATCCTATTGTTTGATATGTCAGATATCAAATAAATATTAGTTCAACATTCATCGACTGAGCGTCTGCGTGCCGTAGCATGAGAGAAGTATTGTCACTATTGAATTATTGCTTTGATTCCGAATCCCAATTCCTAGATTTAATTTTAAACCTGAGATTTAGTTGTTGATTGTTCAGGAGGTTCTTTAAGTAGGACTGGGTGATTTAATAGGTCTTGATATTTGTAAGATTAAACTCTCATTTACAGAAAAATCTGCTGAAAACTTTTCCACTGTTTCTTGGAAAATTGTTTGAAAACTTTGCAGAAAATAACTTAACCATGTCTTGGATCTCGGTGGTCCGTACCTAAAACCTGGCATAATACAGTGGCGTTTGTCTCTGAGCAGTGCCAATATATTTTCTTGGTCTCAATTAATGTCTCCGAGGAATAGTAGGCGTTTTATAAGAACACGCTAAAAGAGTCTCAGTCCACTGGACCAAAGATTTCGGATGTCCAACTAAGAATCTGTAGTCGGTCTTCTGGGGGACGGTACTAAATTAAGTAAAAGGGATATTACAAAAGATGTACTTTACGCATGTGGTGAAGATCATCCAGAACCTTTTTCTGGTTTCAACATGTCCTCAGAAGCCTTTTAAAAGTTCCAAGATTTACTCCGTGTTTACTTGATGTTCCAAATAACTTCTACTTTTCCAAACAAATTGTAACTGTAGTTCTTTCTTTGGCCTTCCAGAGCCACGTTTATTGGGACGTGAGAACATAATTCTGCCAAGAAGAAAAAAAATAAATAAATAATACATCCATGGAGAGAACCGACACATTTCTTAAAGGAGATGCATTTTCTTTTTTTTCTACTCAGGCATATGTTGACACATTTTATAATGTAAATATCCAACGTCTTTCTTGAGAACAAATGATAAAGAGCAGTAGTAATGGTGAATTGAAAATGCTTAAATGAAAAACGAGACATTTCAATGCACCGACTGTATATGTTGGCTGTTCGAACGCTTCCCACTCCTGTCTTCATGCTGAACCATCGCAGCACAGAAATCTGCAGGCGCTTCATCCTGAAGAGAAAGACAGCATTCAGCACTATGTTCATATTTTTCTTTGTGAGGTGCAACCGAAATTAGATATATGATCACACTGTCCACGCCGAGGCAACGCGGTGCAAGGTGGCAGACAGTAGACCCGCTTGTTTTAATCAGCAGTCTTCACCAGGTAACTATTTTATGTTTATCTTACAGTGATGCACCTTGGAGTCTTAGGATTTTCACCTTCACCTCGTCGGGTCATTGGTTAAGGAGCAAAGATGTGAACGAAGGTTGTTTTTCATTTGCACATTCGGCACCAGAAGGAGTCTTTGACTTCTGAGTTGTTGGCAGGTTTCAAAAAGATATTAAAGAGAACATTTTATGCAGAATTTGCATTTTGAACGTTTTTTGTACTTGGGTTGCTACTACTTCCAAAAACAGCCCAGGAGCCAAAAAATAAATAAATAATACACCCAGCAGGTTTTTCGGATTAAGTCGGTTTCTGGAAAATGATTTGTTTCAAAAACTTTTGGAATTTAAGGGCACACAGCAGCAACGACTGTCCACCTCCAACTCAATCCAGCGAACTCGGCCTGTCACCTAGAAACCAAAGCTTGGACAGCTGGTTTTACTGCTGGATGCGCTGTACAATGGTTGCTGGAAAAGAGTGACTGCATCTTTGAAAAGCTGAAGTTGGGCTTCTTGCGGAGCCATCCAATGTATAAATGTGCATTGGTTTGCAGCTAATCTCACATGCAAATGTAAGAGCCGAGTAAGAGCCAAAAATAATTTCACCAGCAGCAAATTATTTCGATTTAAAGTGACAAGAGGCCCCAAACAGCTCCTTCTGAAAGGAGCTGAAAATAGTCAGAACTGGGTAGACTGAGAGGTCATCTGAGAATGATTATGTACAAAATAAATGTAATGAATAAGTCAATATGACATCTTATAATCTGTTAAAGCAACGTCAGAATGATTATCTGTTAGCATAGCGAGCTTGCGGCATCATACTGTTGACATATTTTTTCATGTCAAAACTCCAAGTAATTGTATATTAATAATGATTCTTCTTCAAGTGATGTCTGTCAACAGGTCATTGCACTGCCTACATTAAATATCTCTATCTGTTGGGCCCTTCAGTACTTAGACAGTTCACCATACAACTCCTGGACTTCATTTTAAAATACAGAGGGCTACTGCTGAAAATGCCAGTGATGTGAATTGGGAGGGCAAACTAAAACTTTAAAGTTTTCTGAAATAAATCAAGCGTGAGCTGAAAAGACGATAAAACGCGTTCCCTAGATTATCCAGAAAACTCTCTGTGCTTCCTAGTATGACTAACTATTTCCTTTGAAATAAGGACTAAGTTCAATTTAATTGAGTTCAATTGAAGAATCCTTTTTTTTTTAATCACGAAGGGAACATAAATGTCGTCATAACTCATATCATCCAAATATGTTCTCCGGTGTTTGTCAGCCTTGCAACAACTCTGAGGAGGTTTCAACAGGATGTTGACACCGTTGCTATGACAGTCTTAATAGTTCAAGATCTGGGCAGCAGAGGCAGTATTCCACAGTGACACATCCTTGATGACACGACCATTTGTTGGCAAGCACAGCTAATCCGCCTCGTTTGCTTTTGCTGCTCCTCTTTAAATCTGTTTGATTGCATGGTTTGGATTTTAGAGGAGGTTTTATTTCATTATTATACCTTCTAACAAACAAGCCAGGTAAATACATTGCTGACAGTCTTGTTCGAAATGAAGCAGCTCTGCAAACGGTGGCTGTTTGGAGCCGAAGAAAGCCTGTTGTTCAAAACGCTGAGTTGATGGGGGTTTTTTTTCCTTCTTCTTGTTTGTTTATTAGTTATTGCCAGAGACCGTTAAAAAGTTTCATGATCCATCTTTAACTGTGTTTACTCAAGAGCTTAAAGTGTGTTTACAGATGCAAATTTAAGTGTGTGTGTGATTTGTGCCCCTTGAGAGGCTCCTTCCTGTTCTCTCCCAGGGGCTGAATCAGTGTAGTGGTATGAAGTGCAGTGGATGTTACATCACACATTACACAACTCATCACACTCCGAGGAGGCCGAGGACAGGAAGAGAGAGGAAGAGAGAGGAAGAGAGAGGAAGAGAGAGGAAGA
>VMRN01000141.1:11579-28593 GCA_010277015.1 Poeciliopsis turrubarensis | reverse complement strand
CTGCGGCATCGAGCTGCGGCATCGAGCTGCGGCATCGAGCTGCGGCAGGGCGGTGCTGCTCCGCCGTCTCCTCTGTCCTGTTACGTAACAGTAGGAGAGACAGCAACCAGGAGCCAAACATCGACAGCAGCTGTGTGCTCTGGGGCCCCGTTTGTAACGTTACACTGTAAAAAATGAGCACCTACAACGTGGATTATTGCTTGGGTTCGACTGTCATAAGAGAAAAAACCGGGGACTCGCTTTTCAGCCATATTTGCATTTTATTACTCATTCACTTTGAAACGTAACCGTTTCAAACTAAATGTTTCGAATGAATCTTAATATTTATGCTCTGAACTAAATATTTAGTTTGCTAAATTATTAGCTAGCTAACTAAGTATTTAGTTTTAGCTGCATTATAGTCAGCAAGCTAAATATTGAGTTTACTCAGGAACTATTTAAGAGCTAAACTAAATATTGAACTTGAAGCTAAACATTTAGTTCAGATGAAGAATTTAGTCACCAAGCTAAGTATTAAGTTTGAGCTAACTTTTTCGTTTGGCTTGCCAGGCATTCACCAAGGGAAAGACGTTTTAAGCTTTTAACGAGTCAACAACCCAATCACACCGAGCCGAGACGTCAAATCTGAGCAACGAGAACCGAGTTGGTCCGAGTCTGGTTACCACTGCAATGACACACAAAACCAGACCTGAGGTTTGATCCAGAAGGAATGAAGAAACGGCGTGAAGGGAAGGAGGGGTTCAGGAAACAATATGAGCAACGTGGGAAGAACTCAGCCTGGATGATAAAGCAAATGACGAAAAGAATGTTATACTTTTAAATATATTGGGGCAATAAAGCCACCCCGCTTCGACACAATGGGAACCAGAAGACATTTCTGAAAAATAACTTTCTTTGAATCTTCTTTTTCTTCATTTTTTAAAAAATTTTATTTGCACATCAATGGAATCTGAAATTGTGAATTAAATTACACTGGGTGGCTTTGAAACAACAGCAGTGGGGAGCAGGGGGAGTATTTGTACACATGTTCCTACTTTACAGCGAACTCTGCTGACGGCGCAGCGGTCCGTCCACAAGCGGGGGGACAAAGCCTGAACTTAATCTACGAGGAGAAGAGGAGAGAATAACCGAACATGTGGCTCTGACAGAAAACCAGCAGGTTGTTCATCAAACGTGCGCTCAGCATCGGCGTCCGGCGCGCTGCGCTTTATTAAAAGATCAGTGCTTTCATCTGCGCTGCCCTGTTTGCCAACAGTCACCTGTTGGCGTCGTTCGCGGGAGCATCAGCACCCAGGAGTTTCTTTTCGAAGAACCCGTGTCGTCTTCATGAGCGGTCCGTCCAAGAACAGGATTCTCTCTACTTTCATCAGAAAGGAAGAGCTCTGGAGGATGTTATCTCTGCATGTTGGGTTTCTTTCAAAAGAAATGGCTTCATAAAATGACTGGGATTTATCCACATTCATATTTCTTTTCTGTTTCCGATACTGATCCGTTTCACACTGAGGAACAGGCGGTCGCTGGTACGGATTAGAGTTTTCATGACTAACATTTCAAACTCGACACAGACACCAAGAAAAATGCAATTTTCAGAACTGAAGGAACTTTTTTTTACAGTCTTTCTAATAAAGAGCAAAAAAAAAAACTCAGGAAGTACAATGGGGTAAAATTTTCATTGCCATAATTGGAACAAAGCCAAGAATTTTTGAAGTAGCCATGAGTCTTTATGTATAACTAGCAACTTTTAGATTAATAGAATAAATTTGGACCGACATGTTCAATGTTTACGCCTATGCTGCATTCCCAGTTCTCGTTTAAAATCTCACTCAGTTACGCCCCCTGGGGGCGAGTCCGGAGTCGGAATTGCGAGAGCGTCTGGCGTTGATTAACACCGTTTCTTAAGTGTGATTCATTTGCAGTGCAGATGATACAGGTCTGCTCTGACTGGTAGTTTGAACTTTGAATGAGTTGGCGCTCATCACCAGTCATCAGAGGAAACCTCAGCATCTTATTGAGGCGTTGGGAGCGGCAATGTGGGCAACGTTGTGGGAAACAGCAGTTGGTGATTCCACAGAAGAGCTGTGGATTCGACGCTTTTGGACGACAAACTTCACTTTTGATAGTCCAGGCCACTGGACACAAATTTGTGCAGCGGCTACAAGCAAGCACGTGTTTGACATTGTCTCTCTGTTAATTTCATGTACTTTGATTTTTTTTTTCTTTCTATTTCGTCCTACATTTGTAAAAATGTTAGAACAGAAACAATATATGAACCCCATTCTCTACACACAGTGCTTTAAGCTGAATTCCTAGATTTTGACATCTGTACATTTTCTCATGTGATAACAAGATGCAAAAGAGAAAATAAACAAACAAACAAACAAACAAATGTAAACACAAAGAAATTGAGGTCACAGACCTTTAGAGAAGGTCAGAGAGAGAGAGCGAAGGGGAAGGCCGTTAACCAGAAGAAAACCTCCTGTAAATGCTGTGATGTCATTCTCCAAGGTCACACCTCTGGACCTGTTAAAGTTTCCACCCTACACACACACACACACACACACACACGCACACACACACACACACACACACACACACACACACACACACACACACACACGTTTGCTGAGCAGGTTCAGAGGTACGTGTTGTGAAAAAGGAGGCCCAGACATCCAGAGAGACTGTTTGTGGAACTGGGTGGGTCCCTGGGTGTGTGTGTTGGTGTGTGTGTGTTGGTGTGTGTGTGTTGGTGTGTGTGTGGGTGTGTGTGTCCTCCAGGCGCTGTGCAGCAGCCGTCCGTGGATGAAAACAGAAGCATGTCACCGGTAGTCTAGTTGGTGAAGTCATGGCTGTTTTTCCATAAAGCCCTGCGTTTGTGTGGACGTGTGTTTTTGGGCCGTATGAATCAGCAGCGTGTCGCTCCTGCTTTCCGATTTGTCCGTAAAACCTGCTGTCAACTTTTTTTTCCTCTTACATTGTGAAGATTTGGAGGAGCTGATGGGAACCAGTCGACCACCCCGGTGGGTTCAGGTAACAGTGAGACGATCTGTGTTTCCATTACAAATGTGCACTAAATTCTATCAATATGCTGCTAATGTAAAAGAAAAAAAAACAATTTTGCAATCACAGTCTTTCCATTAAGTAAGTAACACAATTAAAATCACATGTCAATTGGTTTGTTCACACAACAGGACTTTCAAAATCTCATGTAAATGCTATACTTCCTGTCATCATCTTCTTTGTAGTTTGTGCCAGTGGTAACTTTCAATTGGTGATCATGAGACTCGTTTGAGGCATAAAAAGTGTTTCCATTGCAATTTTACTAAATAAACTACCGTCGCTCCTTTCTTCTCATGCTTTGAACCAGGCGGTTTAAAGTCCGGTGCGTCTTATCTATGTACGTTTCCAGCTTTTCAAAAATCTTTGTGGGTGCGGCTTATGACGAGGTGCGCTCCATAGTCCAGAAAATATGGTGATTTTAATATGCCCTCCAAAAAATCTCCTCCTGGTGTCATTTTTCTTTTGATGGAAAAACAAGTTTTTTATAAACGGCTGCATTTCCATGAAATTAATTTATTTTCTAAATGCCAAATTGCGGATTGATACGGCCAGTGGAAACGTGGCAAGTGAAACTACCCAGAAAGAACTTTGGGCCGTGCCAACGCTAAGCACAAAGACGCAGCAAAAATACCTTTTAAAGCCTAGTGATGAAAGCTAAAGGTCCAGATTCTCCAGAGGAAGATAAACATTTATCCAAGGAACGTCGAAAACAATCTTGTTCGTAACTTTGAAGAACGTAGTTTTCAGTGTGAGCTTAAAAAAATGTGCATTTAGTGAAAACAATAATATTAATATCGGATGTCGATATTGGTTTCTTATCTCCGGTCATATTTGGTGACACCATAAGGGCTTTTTGTTCTATAGGATTTCTAATATCATACCTTGTTGTGGGGCCTAATGGAGATAAATAAAAATCTCATAAATGTGTCATATGTCTTTCTTTTTCTCCTTTTCCAATACGCCAAAATAAATCATGACTTTTCTTCTAGAAGTTAGCTGGTTTGTCCATCTGGATCAATGTCAATCTCAAAATAAGTCAAAGTTTTCTGCGAAGGCCTCAGAGGTTTGTTCGAGAACTTTGGTAAACAAGCAACGTCACGAAAACGAAAACGCAGCAGACGGAGGAAGTTGTACAGGTTTAAGGACAGGTTAGGTTATAAAACATTAAGTCCAACAAGACAGAGCTGCTCATCTAAACTGACAGGTTGGCCAAGAGGATCGTCAATCCTGGAAGTATATCTGTCAAGACTCTGGGGCAAATGTTCACCGTCCTCCAGGACGAGCAGAAAGCATGCAGCGAGACGTGCAACAGAAATGTTTGAATCAAAGCCCATTCATGTCAAAGTGCAGACATAAATCCAGTTGTGCATCCTTTTTTATCCAAGTCTTGAAAGTTTCTGATCTTTTTGCCTGAGCTGTTTTGCAAATTAGAGGCAGAAACATTGGTCTCCCCCGACGTCGACGAATGGGAATGCCGCGGAAATCGTGAACTCGAGTGGCTGAATGCAAACGACCACGATTTCTGCTCATAAAACTATTTCTTCTGCTACTACAGTTGGTTCCTTATTAGTTATCAAGACTTATGACGATTTTTAGTCTGAAACAAATCTCTCCCCAAACGTTCTAGATAAATGAACTAGACTTCGATGTGGTGCTGGAGTTTTTGCACTAGGTGGCATAAAACTACGTCACCGTAAGAATGCTTATGGAAAGCACTGGAACAGACTTTCAACACAGTATCTGATTATCTAATCAATGCCAGAACTATGGGGTCTACAAGCGTGATAACATCCGTGGCGCGAAGATTAGAGGTGCAGAAAAAGAAGTGATTGAAAAAGCAGAAAACTGAATGTCAAAACAAGTTCTTACGTCTTAGCTTCTCCTGTTTGAAAATATAAAGCAAATCGTGTTATGTATCCACTCGGTCACCCAAGAAGACCTTCTCGCCTGCTGTGTGGGTTTTGAATAATTATTTTGTATTCATGGAAAAGCCAGGCAGCAAATGTACTTTTTGTTGTAATGAAATATTCTGTTGACACTAGCTGGATTTCTGAAAATAAATAGGATTTCTGGAAATGCCGACTTAGAAAAAAAAAAGACCCTCTAGTTTTCCAATAAAACGCTCTGGAGCAGGAACGAGGTGGGTTTTCGGACGGTTTAAAATTGGTTTGTGTCGCAAAATGTCAAAGTAAACACGTTTTGCACGTCACACGAGTCACATGGTCAACAACTGGAGGTTATTATTATGAAGAAAAGGATGGAAGAAACAAACTTGGTCAGGTTTTTTCGACACTAGTGGAATACAGAGAAAGTTTTGCAATGGAAACGCAGCTTCCATCTTTTTCTCCCTTCAGTCGAACAGAATCTCTAAACCGTTTGAAAAGAAAAAACAAACGGTTTCCGAATTTAAAACCAGGACTCTAAAAAAATCAGAGTCCTAAAAGATACTAAAAGATCAGCATCTCCAGAACCAATAATAATAATAACAATAATAATAATAACAATAATAATAATAATAATGAAAAAAAACTAAAAATAAATTCGAGATGCGTAATTCATTTTTCCCCAGCAGGGAAATGAGGAATGATGTTTATTGAGTGCTGGATGTGTGCGAGCGTCTCCGCTGCCGCTGTGGGTGCAGGCCTCCCTCGTTGTGCTGGCCTGCCACCTCCAGCAGGCCGCCTGTAAAGCTGTCAGTAGAGACCGCAGATCCCGGAGGGACGCACCCACCGAACTCACACAACACCAGAGGCACAACATGGACCTGCTGGGCGCCCTCTCCAAAAACGCCCAACGGAAAAAAAAGAAAGAAAGAAAGAAAGAAATTCTGGGCCTGTATGGTGCTGCAGGTAATGTTAACCCCCCTCAGTCAGTTAATCAGGAAGCAGAGCAGAAAGCCAGGATTATAGGGTCATTACCTTTAGTTTCTATCATGCACTCTGGCAGGTCATATTTCTCCCAGCATATAATTGAACCGCCTGCAGCTAATTATTTGCGTAAACCCAAACAGGCTACTGCTGCCGGGTTTTATAGGATGTATTTGTTATTTTAAATGACGTTGTGCACAGCAGGGAAAGAGTAGCGGGTTGTAAAAAAATAAAATAAAAAAAAATAGGCTGACTCTTTGTGGGTGTTTGTGATGGTTTAGTGCCACACAGGCACTGGGACTCGTAAAAAAAAAAAAAGAAAAAAAGAATCAAATAAGCCAATAATGTTTACCTGGATGACGCATCAAGATCCTGTTTTGGGTTTTAACAAACCCAGATAAATGAGCAACGATGCCGTCGATTATTCTATCAAAAAATTGGCACAGTCTGCAGATTTTACAGTTAACCACTTAAATCTTTTCTTATGCAATATTAGAAATATGTTAAAAGATGCAATAAACAAATAACACCTTTTCTTTTTTAAATAGAAAAAACATTTTTGGTGATTTTTTTTTTTTTTGCCTAAAATACAATAACATTCCTTTACAGAACAACTTAATTCAGCTAAGAAAAGCTCAGCTCTTTCTGTTCCAGTTTAGGGCTGATCTGTTGATTATTCTTTAATCATAACAGGGCGGCAAAAGATGCTTCATGAATAAGTTTTTAACACAATTCAAACTGAAACTAAAACGATGCCAGAGGAACTCTGGGTTAAACACAATCAGATAAAAGTTTAGTTTTTTCTTTGTCTTGAACTGAAAACAGTATTGAATGAGTGAGAAATCAGCAGGTTTTAGCTCCCGTATTCTCCAGTTAGCAATTAATCCATCACCAAATCTAAAAGTTGTTATTTTTCTAAGTCTTTTTTTTGGTCAGTTTCAAAGGAACTGAGACTTTCTAAACTTTTCAATGATTTTGTTGAGTTTTTTTTTCTTTGAAAGTTCTGCTTTGGGCTGATGACACGTGGACGTTTTCTAAGACAAATTCTGCAACTTTTCATTTCCACCTAGTGGATTCAAGTGAAAAAAGAACAAAAAACTTTTCGTCCTAAATATAGAATTTTCTGTAGTGCTACGATTATGCTCTGCAAAAAAAAAAAAGGTGCATACTTTGTGTCTTGTCCAAATAAGATAATCCCCTTTATTTTCCCACCATTAATCATTTTGTCACTGCACCTTTTCCACAAAGTGAACATCTCATTTGGCCCAGGCTGTGTGTATGTACCTTGACATATAAAAACATTTGCACGGATAAAATCGCTTTCGAAGAGGGCTGCGAATTGCAGGAAGGCTCTTGGTTTTCAGACTGCGGTTTTTGCTCCAGAGCTGTGCTTGAAGTCAGATGGCCAGTCGTCAGGCCTGTGAGCAGAACCACCGCGGCGCAGCGTCCCTCTGCCAAACAGACCGGACCCGCGGCTCGCTGCCCGGCGTCGGCCGCGCGCGGGACCGAAAGACCGGCGGCGGCTTCTTCCCGCCGAACTCCACAGTGAGACGCTGGCGCTCATTACCTCCGCCCCGCTGCCCCCGGGCCGGGTACGTCTCCCAGTTCTGTTTGGGCTCTCTGTGGTCCAGCATCAGGTGGACTTTTCCATTAAGTGTGACTCATTTGCCAAGTCATCAACATCAGCTGTTCACACACTGTGGGCAAACTCACCTCTTCACTGAAGTTTCAGCCCATTTATGAAAATGCACCGTCATCGCAGATATGAGCACTTTAATGTTTACCTCCTCCTGTGATGTGCAAACAGAAAACTACTAGTTTCCAACATTTCCTACCCGACAGCACTGCCTTTGAAGGCCTCATCTTAAAGACGAAGTGTTACATATTTTCCAGGTACATATTGACATTTTATAGACACAATTATGCAACTATGTTACCTTCTGATGTTTTGTGACTTAAAAGAAATTTGACTTCCTAATTAAGCATCTTGAAACGACTTCCTGCTCTTTCAGGAAGTCATCACAATGGCACTCCTCCATAACCTTTTAACAACTTCATCACCAGGGTTTCACTGAGAATTAGTGCTCGGCAGATGCACAGGTCCACCAGGGGGTTTGCTGATTGCTGCTGGCTAGTTTGAAGGAGCTGAGAGGGGAAAGGCTAATCCGCAAGCCGGAAACTCAGAACCGTGGAAACCGCACCTTTGAGGAGGAGCTTTGTCCTGGAAGGCGGGGCTAGGTCTGCTGAGGCGTTTTGCACAGTCAAATAATCTTATAATCTTAAAATGTCAATGCTAATTCTACATCGATATTGTATCGTTTCCAGCGTGGTGTAAGATCTGTACCTTAAGTTTCAGATTCCCTCCACAAATTATGATCTTGTAATTTGATATGAACATCAAATATGTTCATTTGGTTTTGAAGTCTTTGTAAGCACCTATAAGCTTTTCCACAAATTCTGTCTTTGGTTGCAACAAAATAATTCAAAGGAAAAACCATAAAAACATTTGTGCTTTTTTCTTAAAGTCTGATGTGTCATCAAACGTCTTAGTACCGGCATTAAAGGCCTTTGTTTACTTGGTATTGGATCAATACCAAATATTGTTGCACACCTCTACTAGCAACATTTTTAGCATCCGACGTGAAGTAAAGTTGAACGTCTTGCAAGCTTGCGCGTACCGACTTGAATTAGAATTTTTATGTCCTCAAATGTTGCTGGTTGCTTGGCTGGGGAAGGGTGAGAGGTCGTTGCCTCATCAGGCACGTTTTGCTGTAAATCAAAGCAGGAGTTGGGAGCAACATAATGTCGGTGGATCGAGTCCAGCAGCCCCTCATTGACTGGTTCACACCTGTTCGGTCTTGAGGAACATGGAGAACCTGTGACAGCTGTGGAAATGGATATCGAGAGGAAAGTTCTGCCGGTTAGCATGAACTGATTCTCAACCCATCGGCCAAAGCAATCAGTTTCCGAAGGAAATAATCTGGCTCGGTGTTGACACATTGTTGACATGGAAGAGTGCTGTTGGACTTCTCTCCGCCTTCGTGACGCCATGCCCTTTCTGACCCGGAACAGATTGATGGTTTCAGGTCTGGGGTTCTTTCCTGATGTTTTGCTTCACCTCAGAGATGCGTCTGTTTTATCATAATCAGACGCGTTTTTGCTTCAGTTTGGTTTTCTGCTCATTGTGACACATCCAGTTTGTCGGAACTAATCGGCTTCACTTTCTTCTGTTGGCCAGCAGCTTTTATGGATGAATCTGTAAAAGCGTCAGCACAGATTCAGGTCCTTTCCTCACTTTTTGTTCGTTTTGTTTGTTGAGGAGCTATCTTCTGGTGTGGGTTCGGGTTTGGATTTGGGATTTTTTTTTTCTGTTGCACAAAAAGCAGAGGTAGGATTCGTTGTGTTGTCTGTCTGAAGGGGAAGTGGAGGGATGGCAATTTTGGTTTTTTTTCTGCAAAAAAAAAAAAAAACTCTGGCTGCAGTTATCTTCTGCAACTTCTATGACTAATTTGAAACATGTCTTGGAGCTAAACACATGTAGTTGCCCAGATTAAATTGACCATTTATTGGTAAGTGATTAGGTGATTCATGTACGTGTACACTGCGGACGAGAAAGAACTCAATAAAAGACTTTGTATTCATTATGGAACTATGTACACTGGAAAGGTGTTCCTTGGCAAGACGGCAGGAGGGAAGTGATGATGGATGGTAAGATGTTTTCAACAGAGTCTTTTTCCCCTGGAGGAGAGATAATCAGAACTCCTGGTCCTCAACTAAGGAGTACTGTGTATTCTTAATGTTTGGGAAGATCTGGGCCAATGCAAACAGCCTCGGACATTAATTTGAGAGAGGAAGGAGAGCTAGATTTAAGATAGATATATTTCTATAATTTTTTTTCTTTTTTTTTTTAAAGATGTCTAATTTGCAGACTAAAGTGGAAACTTTAAAAAAGGCGAAATATAAATCGCAATGATGCCTATGTGTTGCTGAGTTTCCATTGCTGATGTGCGCAAAACGTTTATCGACGTTCCGCTGGAGTAAAAAAACGCTACATTTTGCATTTGTGTCCGATAAACACAATTAAAATCACATCACTGTTCAGTCAATAAGTCGTAAAAAAAAAAATCTTTGATCTTCCAACGCCTTCGATTTGTCTTCGATATATATTCATTTTCATTTTTGTAACCAAACTCAAGATATTAAAATTGTCCAAATTTGGTTGTTCGAATTGAAAATGCCCAGTCAATATGGTAATATTTGGAAAAAAACAGAAAATTTCCTGAGATGGTTCTTGGTATTCAATTTTAATTACACAGGCTACTTCATATCAGTCAAATGCACTAAGGATGAGAAAGAGGAAGGAGGCCACCACTGGTGAACAGTAGCTGTGTGTGTTGTGCTTCCTGTGACCTCTGCGGGGTTCTGGGTTAGGTGTCAGCATGGGGGGGTCAGGATGCTGATGGATGTGCTGAATTAATCCAGAGCAAATGTTCTTCAGTGAGGCCCCGACGTTGTGCACAGTGTATATTTAAGTTGTCTGGATTTGAAAAACAATGTTCATGATTACTGCAGCGCTTCAGTGTTTCAGCCTCGGAGGCTTGGAATATTGAAATCTATTCACATATTTGAAGGATGTATTGATTATGATGATTAAGAAGTTGGTTCAATTTGATGATGACGCAATAGGGAGAGACTGAGAAACAGAACAAAAAAATTTAATTAGGAGAATAAAGTCCTGATATTATGAGAATGAAATCGCATCATAATGAGAATAAAGTGCCAATATTTCAAATGTAATACTGTGACTTTTTTTTCATAATTTTAGGATTTCATTTTCTTAGCGTGGCCCGAACAGGCCGTCGTAAATATTCATAAGAGCTCATGATAGATAAAACTGCATGACAAGATTCTTCTGAATTTTAGCCTTGATGAAAAAACAGCAATTGGGGATTTCTGGAGGGCATTTTAATATCTGGCAAATTGTTTCCAGATATAACTTAAGAGATGCTGGTTCCTGGATTTTTGGGTTTCAGTAAGATCCAGAGATCCAACACCACATGATGCTCCACACCCAAACGCTTTGACTTCATCATTTGCTGTTTTTGTCTCGGGCCGTTAAGAAACAGACACGCAGCTTATTTTGTCCTGCTGCAGTTTGTGAATCGTCACCTCGACTCTTTCCTTGGCATGATGGATAATTTCACAAACATCAAGCTGGTCCTTTGAAGTTTATGTTCATATCCTGGAGTCTTTGTCGAAGATTAAAGGCCCATTGATGCCTTCATGTTGATACGCATGTAGAAGTTGTAATTGCGTTGCTGTACAGACTTCGTGTGCTGAGCAAAAAGGAGTGAAGATGTTTGCAGAAGTCATGAAACTTCTCCGTTCACATGTGGACATGTTCCACACAAACCACCTCCACCTTCTGGCACGTTGCCTAGCAACCATTCCATCTAAATCAGGTGTGTCAAACTCAATTTTGTTTTGGGCCAAATCAAGATCCTGAAGGCTCTTAAAGGGCCGGTTGTGCCAGAATATGTTGATACAACCTGGTCACAAACTGTTAATATGTCAATGAATTCTTAAAAATACATAATATTATTGAAGATCTTTTCAGTCCCTTCAGGAACTAATAATAAATGCGACTGTTTATTTACTGGCTGTATAAATCATGGACTATAATCAAACATCAACTAAATTCTCAAGAAACTGGAGGGATTGATTGATATAAATTGGCAGTAAACAGATAAAAACTGCATTGATATGATTGATAATATAACATTTAATCACACTTAGTGTTTAGTCTAGTCTTTGGAGGGCCACATAAAAAGCTACGGCGGGCCGGATTTGGCCCCCGGGCCTTGAGTTTGACACATGTGATCTAAATGAATGAACTGAAAGCATGAGGACAGTGACATTTGACAGCATTAGACACAGGCTGGCCCTACTAATGTGCATAAACTGATTAGAAATGGGCCTTAAAAGCGACAATTAAAGAAGGGGTGGAGGGCCCTGCAGACCCTGGTACATGACGCCTTCCTGCCAGGAACCTGAGGGTCATTAACTACAATGAGCAATAGTTACATCAGACCGTGTGCATGTGAGATATTGAGCAACACGAAAGAGCTCGATGAAATATGAGGTTACCACGTCCATGAAGGAAATAAGGTGACTTTATTTTTTATGTTTTTACCCTTTAAGGTTTGTTTTTCAGTAGTTAGCTGCAATGGCACTGCCAAATCTGACAGCGGTCTGCATTCATTTTGTAGATTAATATTTCTACCTTGTGTCAGTGACCTCATATTAAAGGACAATCTCGCCAGCAAACATTTCTGGGTAAAAGACGTTCTACCTTCTTTCACGTCTTTGCTTCATTAGCCACACTTCCATTCCAGCTGTGAAGATGCGCTGCCCCAAATTTCCTGTTTCAGCCGTAAAAGGTTTTCAAAACCCAGAATGAAACACAGCAAGGTCCAGCCAGACTGGACTGAAACGCTGATCCTTTTTCTTGTCAACATCTTCAGAAACTAAGTCAGTGATTTCTGTTGCCGTTAAGCTGTAGGATTTCATTGATCTAATGGATAAAAAGTGATTAAGTGATTGTAGGAACAGTTCTTAGAGACAGATGTCAAGCTGTGCATCATCAGCGTAGAGATTTTGCTGAGCGATAATCTCCCCAAGAGGGACAAGAACGGAGCCCTGAGGAACCCCAACATTGATATGTAACTGTGAAATGAAAGTGCCTGCAATTCCATACACCATAAAACTGCACTGATGGAAATTACAAAAATATACTTGCTGTATAGAAACATGCCCGTTTAGAGAAAACTTCCAACAAAAACAAAAGATTTTTGCACTGGGATAAAGTGGTTTACCAGCCATGTCGAAATGGATGTGTGCCACAAAACTGCAAAACAATCAAAAGATACGACAGAGGAAAACAGGAAGCAGTAGAAAGATGCATTGGTTCAGCTCACAGCAGTTCAGAAATCATTTACATACACATTCTGTGTTATTCCAAAGTGTTGAATCCGTTGCTCTAATGTAAAGTCACTAATTACAATCCTCCCAAAACGCTGCATATGTAGCCGTGGCATTTGCGTCTCCAATGACGGCTGATAAATGATGAGCTGTACTGTAGTGCTGTGGATAAGTTATGAATATATCTCATGCATTACATCTGTTGCTAACATGTTGTCCAAGCGTTGGTCTTTTTGCCACACGGTTTGTATCTTTTCAGACAATGAATGCAACCATCTGGTTTCGACTGCACTGAAACATTATGAAACACTTTATGAGACTTAACTTTGCTGCATTCTAGTCACATTTGGTAGAAAACTCAAGACGGAGACCGAAGCTGTCGGTTCAGGATTTGTTCTGATTAATTTCACAAGCAAATTGGCAACAACCAGCAAACCAAAAAAGCAAAAATTCCTTCCAAAATCATCATCTCAGACTTTTAAACATGTCCTCGCACATCAGAGCCTTCCTTTTTTTTTTTTTCTGCCTCACATCCTGCAACACCTCAGCTATGGCTCGCACAAACAAACAGCCGTGTCCAGGCGTGTCGAAGACGAGACCCACCTGCCAATCGCGCAGACAAGTCGGCTACTGAAACCGGAGCATAAACATAATTAATGAACGAGCGTATCGCCAAGAGCGCCTTCCGACACAGGGTTTCTCTCCTCGGTTTCCTCCGCGGTGAGCCGAAACAAACTTGCCTCTGCGCAAGTTTGCTGAAGGAGCGCCACTATTTCTAATAAGGCAGAAAAATAAATATGGAGGGCGAAGTTTCCGTCTGAGCCGTAATGCGTCGCGTGTTGAGTCCACACACACAATCACGAGCCGCTCGCACGTTCTGCCGGGAGGTTTGATTGATGAAACGGGGACGAAAATGCTCCTTCAATACGGCAACTTGGATCCACTTTCAGACACACAATGAGGAAAAATAAGGAAAATGAGAAAAGTGCTGAAGAACAAATACTTGTATTTGATGAGGAGGTGTGTGGATTCAGATGACACAGAGGGGGGTGGGGAGGAGAGGGAGCTGTGTGTTTGGCAGGTCGGTTGAGTGAGAACCCCCACAACGGCATGCATTGAGGATGTGTCAAAGCCGGGTCTGCAGGAGTATCTGGCACCTCTGAGGCAAACTGAAGGCTGAGGACAGAGTCACAAGCACACAGACGTTTGCAGCTGGACGGCCAGGCATACTTCACTCCTGTTCCTCCTGTCCTGCCTCTCTGGCTCTGGCAAATTAGCAGGAATCTGTTGGGAAGGGACGATTGTTTTCCCTTTCAGCAGGGCTTGTTTTCACTGGGGAAGTCTTGCTCTGGCTGCAGGATAGTGCGAATGGAGGTGAATGGAAGCTTTCATGAACTGTGAGGTGGTTGTGGTCATTCACTGCCACAAAGCCAGCCAAGCATCCTCTTGCAGCCCGATTAGTTAAAGAACACTTCAGGCAGTCGGCTTCACTCGGTGCTCAAACGAGCTTTTCTTCGTATTTAGTGATATGATTCTGAAAGTATTTCAAGTTCAGTCGGATCGGACGGGAATCTTTGATGAGTGGCAATTTTAAGGTCTTGTCAGATTCTCAAAGATCTTGGTTCTGGATTTTCTTGCCCCTTGCTGTCCTGTCCGATTGTGCTTGACCCTCATGTCCCTTCAGTTCTCTGTCTGAAGGGACATGTATGAATCATATAGGATAATTCATATTTCAGGACAAATTATTCAGGCGAGCAGAAGGCAAAGTTCTGAACAATAACATAGTTTCATTATTCCCATCATGTGATGCTGCCATCAGTTGGGTAACGTTCAAATGCACAACTTTGTACATAGTTTTGAACATTTCTATTTTGATCCCATCTGATCAGAGAAGGTTTTTCCGTACTTCGGGGGAAGGCTGGGCTTCAGTCACCCTTCCCCACAGTGGGTGACTTTGGGTCCAGAGGGTCTCTGGACCCGACATCCAGAGGAGAAATGTAGCGGTGGTTTTGAGAAAAGTGTCAGGCGGTCGTGACCGGCACAGCGGGACAATAGCGTACTAAAGTGTCGACAGGAGAGGTCAGGGAAGAGGTCACTTATGGGTAACAGACCGTTTCCTGTTACTAACCAACACTTGTCATTCATTTAATTCGTGGACATACATCGTCAAATTCTTTTAGCCCTGGCATTTGTTAGTTTGATGAGTTTTTCAGCTGGACGTTTTATGCTTCATTAAACGTCACATCACACGACACCTGTTCACTTACACTGCTGCCCAGCAACTGCACCTTTCAGCAGCCGAGGGGTGCCTTGCTGAGGGGTGACCCCAATACCTTTGGACATGGAGTACACCACACACCTCATCTGGCTGCTTTTTTTTTTTTTTTTTTTTAAGAGCTTTTCTTGGCATCTTTTTGCCGACATTAATCACATTCACATGTTAAATTCCATTTTAAATCTGCTATTCTTCCACTTTATGAGAATTTTCCAAGAACGCTGCGTGTCCTCTGTCATGTTTCTACATGCTAATCGCCCTACTTGACAGCTGTGTTTACATCTAGGCTCCGAGGCAGCTAATGAGAAAAGACTCAGTGGAACGAGAGACTTTTGAATATTTTCTTCGCAAAGTGTTGCATCGATGGCAGGAGCCTTTAAGCAGGTCGGACCGCGTTGAGTCGGTAGCGTTTCCTGAATGAATGGCGTTCCGTGAAGACCGAGCAGCAAAGCGGACGTGCCAGGGACACTTTTGGAGACGGTCAAATAAGGGTTTATGTCCAATAAACTCACTGGTCGGACGAGGAGAGCAAGGATCATGCTAGCAATTAGATGGTCTATGGTGACTTTGGAGGAACGACAGAGAAGCACCATTAGTTGTACGTACATCCCTCAAATCTGGCCAAAGATGCTTTTTAAAAGAAAATCATAAGAAGTGCCATTCATAGTTTTCACAGGCCATGTAGGAGCCACTGTAAAGCTGTGTAATGAAAACATGCACCAACTTATTGGGCCTACTTCAATGTGAGGAGTTTGGCTAGAGCTGGAATGACTCAAAGTCCAGATTTCAAATGATTAAAACTTGAGCTGTTTTCCTAAATACAAATGCATGTGAAGCTTATCAGATAGTATTTAAAAAAAACAAAAAAACAAACGAAAGCCCAGTTTTAGTTTGTGTTTTATAAAGTGACAAAAATGTCAACATGTTCAAGAGGAGTGAGTATTTCATGGCACTGGGTGTCTACCAGTCATAACACCAATCAAACGCAAAAATTACACTTTTATTTTATCTGGACTGTCCTCACTGGGTAATGACAAACATAATCAAAGTGTGCACTTAGCAGCTCAGACATATGTAAAGTGATCCACGTCTGTTACTCACCTCTCCATCATCGTGCCTCCAGGTGTTTCTCTGTTAGCCGCCAAACGCGCTGCTCGCCGCCGCAGCTGCCCCAGCTGCAGAAGCCAGCTGTTTGTGTGGGTCATTCCAGCCAGCTGAGAGGAGAGCGAGGGGTCCTTTCCACCGTAGTCAGCAGCACACGGACCAGCTCAGCGCAGCACCAGCAGCCAGACCAGGCCACCCAGCTCATCCTGTGCCATATTAGCCCCAGACGGTACATTGTTATTCTAAGGAAATAAATCCTTCTCGTGTGCTCTTGGGCTGCTCATCAATCTGCTATGCTTGCTGCACTTTCCCACATTTCATTGGTGATGAACTGTTATAATTCATTGAGCTGGACTGACTCTCAATATGACCTGCTTCTTTCGCGAGAGCACGTGTCTGAACACATGCGCCTTTCTTTTAAGAACGAGGTCGTCTTTAGCACAGAAAGGAAAGGTTGTGATAATCACTTAGACATTGAATTTGAGTCATGACTTCGTTTAAGTTGCATCACCAACAGTGTGGAATAAATTCACAATGGACTTTGTACAGTTCGTCAAGTGTGAGCTGCAAAGAGAGAACATGTAGGGAACATGTAGAGAACATGTGGAGAACATGTAGAGAACATGTAGGGAACATGTAGGGAACATGTGGAGAACATGTGGAGAACATGTAGAGAACATGTAGAGAACATGTAGAGAACATGTGGAGAACATGTGGAGAACATGTAGAG
>VMRN01000141.1:0-11569 GCA_010277015.1 Poeciliopsis turrubarensis | reverse complement strand
GAGAACATGTGGAGAACATGTGGAGAACATGTAGAGAACATGTAGAGAACATGTGGAGTCGGTTGTGAAGGTGGAAGTAGGTCACTTGGGGAACTCGAGGTTTGACTCTGAATCGTGGGGAAAGACTTGAGACTTGTCCCTCAAAGACTCAAGACTTGACTTGGACACAGCAGAAATTTTTACCTTTCTAACGAACTGATGGGGCAATAACAAAAAAAATTCAACAATATTCCTGGAGAATGGAGTCAGTGCTCCGTATGCACAGCCTGCAGACTGCAACGCCGTTGTGTTTTTACTCCTTCTCTTCTCTTTCTGCCCTTCCTGTCAGATTACTGTTGAATAAAAGCCACTTGTGTTAAAGGGACTCTTGAAGAAAACGAATGGTGTCCAGTTCCTTCTCAAATCTCAGCGGAGCCGTTTAATGTCTTGCTCGGCTCCAACCAAGTCAGGTGGGTCTCCATTGGCAGTTGCGCTCTTCACCATATGAGCATGAATATGGGGTAGGAATGTGGGAACGAGGGTGATGATGTCATTTGGCGTGTGTAACTTCGAGTGGTCAGTTTCTCCAAAACCTCTCGGTGTGTTTGCTTGTTGTCCTCTCAAGTTGACGCCGGACGCACTCGCTCACAAGTACCAACTGTCATCGTCCAGTGATGTACATCTACAGGCTCATCAACCAATGCAGTGTGCTGTCAATCAATTCATTTGCACCCAATACCCGACTTGGCCCTGCTAACTGCACGGGAGATGAAATGAAATTAAAGCCACACCAGTGGAGGATGGGTCATAGTCGTCTAAATGACTTGATAAGAGGATTCTGACAATATTCCTGCTAACCACAGCTGAAACCTCCTGGCTTGGTTCCCATTCTCATGTCTCTCTTCTGGCACAAAGTTGCTGTTAAAAGTAATTTCTGCACAGCTTCCTTTAAGCTCCAGAAGCTACAAGCCATTACAAAAAAGCCTCAAGAACAGCTTCCTTGCAAGATTTAAACCGTTTTATACCTTCCTGTGCTCCTCCACCAGCTCCTCTCTCCTTTTTTACCTGGGATAAGCAGAACATAGCCTGCTATTCATGTCACATCTTGCCAGTAGCCGTCGCTTCGATGGGAGCCAGTGCTCCACGAACACTCCGGTGTTGAGTTCCACCATAGGGACAGGTTACCGGCTCCCGCTGCCAACAATGTCTGTTGAGCGCAAATGTTTATTTTAAAAGTTATGTTCGGGTATTGATTTTATTTCATTTTCCCTCCTCGCAGCCCGCCTGTTCCTGGCTCAGGTAAAGTGCCTGTCCATCATGAGGTTTTCCCGCTGGAGCTCGGCATGTTGTCTGTCTCATAAAAGCTGCTACTATAGTATAGTGTAGCTCCGTAGCCTGAAACGTTCGACTTTCCTCTCCAAGAATGCTCGGCGTCCACAAAGTGTGTGCATATGGGCGCAAACCAAGAAAAATATGTTCGAGACTAACTTCTTATGATAGTCTAGACATGGAATATCTCACCTACCAGGAGGAAAAATATAACTGTTAACATTAATTTGTTACATGCCTCTTTGCCCACTTTCCTTATTTTATACCTCGAGTCTGTGTTTGTGTTCAATTACTTTTAAACTGGTTTATGTTTAATTCGCATGACGTCACACTCGAAGCTTTCTGCTCTCAAAACCGTTTTCTTTCTTCCTGTTAAAAGTGCGACTCACTTCCCACTGTTTATTTATCTCCAAAATCATAATGCAGGAAAAAAAGAAAAAAAAAAAACACTTTTGGTAACTGCAGAAATTAAATGATTGAGCTTTTAATAAACTTTTAAAAAAATATGTACTGATGATTTAAAACATGAGTGAGCATATACATATATTTTACATGTTGGACAAAACAACCACCATGCAGAGCTGCACCTTATTACTGCTGACCATAGTGTATTACCGAAGTGTCTGGAGAGCCAACAATATGGCCAACTCCATGAAAAACTGACTTCATGAGAGGAAAATTAAAGTTGTGGAATGGCCTAGCCAAAGACCAGAGCCAAATATGGCTGACGATCTGTGCAGAGGATGATATATTACACTGCGGAGCAGTCAACTACACCCATGTCAACATGTGACATGCTAACACACTTCTACCAAACACTGAGAGCTGAAACTGAATCATCAGGCCTGTAATTGCGCGATTTGACATTTCGAAAACAAGTTTGCTTATTGGAACCACGTCAATTTCAAGAAATTTTAAATGTTTTATAAAATGTTTTGGAGCTAGAATAAGCTCCAAAACTCTGAGCTCATGGAAACAATTTCTTTTTCCCATCACATGAGTCACATGAGTCACGAGTCGCTTTATCAACAGCTGGATGTTGGCAAACCAGGAAGAGGACGACAACAGGAAGTAGCTGGATGATGATGGCGCAGCATGTTTTTATTGACCTATCATGTCAATAACTTTTAGCTGCATGTCTTATTTAATGAAAACACTGTAATAGCAGAAGTGTGCCCTTTCAACATTAGCAGAGTACTGACAGCGTTATAAACGCAGCGAGTGTCTCTGTAAAGCCTTAGTGAAGCGAGACTTTCAGGGTATGCACACTTATGCAACCAGGTTTGATTTCTTTTGAAGATTTGTCTTTCATTCAGTGTATGTTTTTTAATTCAACTATTTACCATGGTCTCCTTTTTACATCAACATTTTATGTCATCTCCTGCTGCATTACGGCTGTTGATTTACCAGGCGATAACCGAAAGTGTGTTTTTTTTATGTTATTGTTATGCATTCATAATGGATGTTCAATGCATTCAGGCCAAACAACTGCACAGCTTCGCAAACATGCATTTATTAAAAAACACTCCTAGAAAGAGTGTGTAAATATTAAAAATGCCTGCGATGAAAACAGAGACTAAGGCACTTAGCTGTTGAATTGTTTTTGTACAGTGAAAAAAAAAAAAAAAAAAAAAATCTGTATGTACGGATAAATAATTTGAGATGAAAACTGTTTGCACTGCTTGTTAAATCTGATTAGTTTACTTGTTTTGGCATCAGTGCCGAGTGCAAGAACCCTGATATCTAAGCACCGGGTAATTATTGTGGCTAAAATAGCTGTTTGGTCTGCCATCGAAGCTTATAAACCTATCAGACAGGGTTTAAAAAATACATCTGAGTCCTCACGTTTTGCCCTTTTGGCTCCCATTTTCCCCAACATTTACAGCACAAACTTTATGACAATCCATCTGTAACAGTTCTGATGAGACTGCTGCTCAGATTTCGATCCAGTTAAAGAGGTTATGCTGGAGAAAAAAAAAAAAAAAAGGTATTTGAGCTAATCCAGAGGACTTTGCTTCCAAAGAGCCCTGCTAATGTAGGAAACATACTCATGGAGGGCAAAATTTATTAGAGCCATAACAAAATCTGTGAACGCTCACCGTTTGCACCGGCTTCTTAAGCAGTTTCATTTTTCTGCTGTCATTTTTTTAACAGAATTTTGTATTGGGTACAGTTTTAAAAAGGTCTAGTAAATTAAGTAACTTTGAAAATGGAAATACATCTTAATAGATTTTGGGGTGCTTTTGCTTTTTTGTCACACTTGAACGCTTTGTGCAAAATTTCTGTGGCATAAACAAAAAATTTTGTTTTCTATACAAAAATGACCCGTCCTGTCAGGAAGAGTGACTTCGCTCTGTTTTTTTGAAATCTTTTTATTTCTAACTTCTGTCTCTCCTATAAATCAGTCGCAGTAGTCTTCTTGAAAAGAGGTACTTCCCTTCAATAAACATAAAAGCAGGCTGGGAAAACTTCAAGCTCGTCCGCGGCCGGGCGGCTTCGATTATCAGAGATGACAAACGTCATTAAAATTCACTGCTCCGAATAACCGATCCCTCAGCGGCCCACACATCCCAGCTTCCAGCTGAAATCGTGGATATGCTAACCTGCGTGGAGGAACGTCCGCTGGGACACGGAGGCCAGGCTTGGGTTTCCCCCACCTGGGGGACAGAACCCGGCTAGCGCGCATGCTAATGGCTGGACGTCTCGGCGGCCTGCGCCTCAGTCTTCATAAGACATTCTCCTCCTTCATCACCTATTAGGTCTCAAACGTTCCAAAGTGACAAAAGAGGAGTTTTGACAAAGTGCCAAAACAGACTGTCACAACTTGCTGCTTTTCAAAGGAACGCCTCGGCCTTCCTCGCCGCTTCCTCCGAAAGGAAGAGCCGCTGATTGGCTGCCGCTGTGGACGGGGCTGTGGGGGGTGAGCCAGCCGCGTGAAGGCCGTGGCTCCTCTAATCTTTAGACGGCAACAGAATCGGCTGGAGCAGGACGGCAGGGTCTGCTTTTGTGGCTGAACACAAGCTGTTCATGCGGCTGAGTTAAACTGGCCGCAAGCTTTTAAAGGCCAGCAGCAGAGCGCCAGCTTCCAAGCAGGGTGGAAATTTGGCACTTCGAGTGGGAGCAAGATTTCGAGGTAAAAATAAAAACCCCCGCAAGTAAAAGCCGCTTACTTCTACGATTTCCTATAGGAGCTTTGTCATCACTTGCACACTCAGCAGAACGACTCCTAGAGTTAGCTAAAACCAACAGATTAGGTCAGTTTTAAACAAATACCACACCCTCGTCTGCTATTTGCAATCAGGAAACTCGGACGCAGTGAGACCCGTCTTAAATAGCTTTTAATCTGAAATTTTTTATTTTTTTTTTTTAAATCAATCAATTGTCTAAAGAAAATGTACGGGTCTGCTGTTTTGAGTGATCAGCAAACTTCCTTCAAAAACACCAGAAACGTTGCTGCTCGAATTCTGTTCAGTGACATTTATGGAGGATCCAGTTTTTTCACTGGGATACGCATACAGGACTTACTGGAAGGGCAGCTTTAACCGTCAATTAAAGAACATATGGTGCACTGCCTATATTCTTGAGCTGCCCGGGAATACCTAAAAGCCGCTAATACTAGAGACTCCCTAAAAACGCTCAACTTCACAGACAGCAGGTTTAAATAACACATTGAGTACAAAGTGTTCGGTTCTGTCCTTTACAGGAAAAAAAACTTTACCGTCCAACTGGAGCTGCAGGTTGCACGACCCAAGTTCAGAACTTTGACCTCGTCTTGGAAAGGTTTTCAGTTGAGCAGAACCTTTTGAGATGTTCAAAACTAGATCCATAACTTTATGCCAAATTTTAAAAAAACAACAAAATAAAAGGAAAATCGTGTATTTACTCCCCTACTCTTGTTCAGTGATTAGGTGCTTTCTGGAGGTCATTTGTTGCAGCGAATTTTATTTAGGGGTATCAAAGGAAAGTGATCTGAACAGAGGCACGCTGTCGGGGGGTGGGGGGGGGGGAAGTTAAGTTGTGAATTGCAAACATCAGTTTGTTCAGATTTTATCTGTGCGAGCCGAATTTTAAGCTACTTGTAAACGGCGAATTTAAGTTGAACCTCCTTGGCCACCGTCACACATTTGTTGTTTTCAATGGCGGTTTTTCATACGGCTGTTATGGGCGGTTGCCCAGGGTGGCATTAGAAAGGGGCAAGGCGCCCTAGAAGATAAAATTGAACTCATCTGTTAGTTTGCCACTGCCTCTACTGCAGTTGCTTGTTGGTGGGTTCAGGGAGGCTTGCTTACCTCCTACTTCCTGCATTCTAATTGGTTGAGAGGCACCAATAGGAGTCCACCAGTTCATGCACAAAAAACATGAATCATTAATCTGATTCAACAACATTTAAACAAACTCGGCTGCATTTCTGCTGCATTTCTTGCTGTGCTTGCACCTTTAGAAAGACTACAAACCACATAGTGTCACTGAAGTACATGGACTGGAGCGCGCTCGATTTTTCTGCGTGTGTCTTCCACACACACGTGTTTCCAATGGGAAGAACAGAGCGCACGCCTGACTCCCAAGTTGGTGTCAGCTACAGCTGACGCTCATGCACGCATGCTTTGTCTGCACATGCACATATCACGGTCTGAGCTTTAAAGCGCTTCTGATTGGAGAGAGGCTGCCTGGTGAATTCGCAGTACGGGCTCGGGTTACTCTGTGGCTGCTGAATGTCTAACGAAGGAGGATGTCAGTCTTTTCTGAGAAGCGGCTGTGACAGCAATGAGATGCAGAGGCAAATGAAACCTCGGCGGGAAAAAAAAGTCAAAACATTTAACAGCAGTAGCATTTAAAAAAAAAAAACCAAAAAACCTGTGTGGTTCTTTTTTTTGGTTTCCACTGCCGTGATCCGGGGCCCTTCTTTCTTTCTTTTTAAAAAAAAAATTCTGGATGCATTTAAACTAAAAATCTCATTTACTGTAATTATTCACTGACACTGTCACAGGAAAAATGGGTGTTTTTCAAGGTAAAAACAGAAGGTTTGTTGCACGACTGAGTAAAAATATGTTGTAATGCATATTAATGGGATGTGGGGGTTTTACAGTCACAGGAACTGAACACCTGAGCTCTATTAGCGCGTTAGCGAGAGTGTGCTCACTACAGCCAAGAATGTTTTCTCTTTCTGTACAGAGAAGAGGCAGGAACGGAGTGATGACCCAGTCAAAACTTACCTGGGACTTTAACAGAGCCGTCCATATTGAGGAGGTACATAAGGTGACATTTATACCGTTGCGACAGGGACATCGTTCTGTGAAGATATCGGGAATAGAAAAACGTTTCATATTACCCAACCCCCTCATTATTACACAACGGATAAACAAGAAATCCTTAGTTATTGTTAGTCCATAAATACATAAAGTCTAGCTATTTTTTTAAAGGTGGTGATGGGACATTTTTATTGGCAGGTAATGAGGCGTATTTTGGACAAAATAAATTCTTTCTTTCATCATTATCCAAGAAACTTTCCGTAGTTTAACTCCATGAACTGAAATAAACTTCTGCTTCAATGTAGTTTGGGCAAAAATATAGTTTGTTTTCTCTATTCTCATTGGATGCTTGTAATTTGTGCAAACGATGTTGCGCCATACTAAATATGTCAAAAATGTGATCAAATTGAAAAGTTTAGGTTCCAACATTGAACTTTGTGGGACTCCACATTTTAAACGGTTTCCTGTTTACCAACTTCTCAACCCCTTATGAACAATATCTCTTCACCCATACGTTTGTAATTCTGAATTATGAAATTGTATTTTATAGCATAAAATTGCGGTATTAAATCGATACATGATTCCCTTTGCGTCGATTTATGCACAATAAGCACTTTCTCTTCATAAACCCGCTCAATTATTCCATCGAGCTTCCAAATCACCCAACTTTTTGACAGGAAGCGACAGAGGAAGTGTGAGCCTCCGCCGCGTTTTCTACTGATTTGCCGTCCGTCCAAAAACTGCAAATGAGCGGCAGGAGAAAGTAGAAACACCAGGATCAGAAACAGCTCAGGCGGAGACCTGCCATAACCCCGCCTGCGATATTTGGAGAAAAGCTTGCATTCTATTAACACATGGCTTATGAGAGTTTATACTTTCAGCAGCCAAAGGCTACAAACGGAAGAGAATATGTGAACATGGAGCTCAGAGCTTTTACCCAAGCAGCGTGGACCAGAGGAAGTAGAAAACTGCGGCGCAACAACGGAACGGGCCGCAACTCTCTCAACGGCGAGAGACAACCGAGCTCCAAGTTCGTTAGCAAACATGAAGCGTTGGAGATCACGATGTGAGGCCCAACGCAGCGCCGACGGCCATCCATCAAGTTCACTGGAAGCGGCGTATTTTCAATTAAATAAGAGGAACTATTTTCATCATTATCCAAGAAACTGTACATAGTTTGACTCCATAAACTGAAATACTCACCTGCTTCAGTGTGGTTTTACACAAAGTGTTTTTTCTCCTCTGACCATCGTCATTGGACGTCATTGGAATTTCATTGCTTTTGCATGATTTAAATCTGCAGTCTGAGATTTACTTTATTTACCTGCAAACACAAACAGTGGAAATGTTTTCATTGACTGTTGTTCAAAATGAGATTCTGATGCATCTGGAGTCAAAACTGTCTGCTGATCCGAACCGAACCGAACCAGGCCACAGAGGCTGATCACTGCAGTTTCACCTGGAGGATCCAGGTCAGACTTACTTAGTGCTTGTGAAAATGTTCTGATGGACAAAAATATGTATTTCTGTTTTGCTCGGGTGGAAAACTTTTCCAGGAAAAAAGTAAAGAGGGTTTAGGATCAGCTACGAAGAACTTCAAAGGAGTGACGACCCCAAGAGATTAAAACCAGATTTCTATCACCAGCAGGTCCGCTCATATTAAAGCGACGCGTCATCGAACGTGCATTTGCTCTGGTTGAAAATATGAGGAAAAGCAGCACCGGCCAAACGGGAGGCGTTGGACGCCTGCAAACACGAGGAATTCTGGTCTGCAAGTCACCCAGATAATGCTGCGTAACCCGTCCGTGCAGCGGGAGGTGAGATCCGAGTTGCTCGCCCGGCCGACGGTGGTTCCGGCATCAGGCTCGGCGGGGGTCGGGCCCACACACAGCTTCGGCCCAGTCCGAGCAGAGAGAAGGTAAACACCGCCTCCCCCCCACAGCAGCAGGCCGTCTCTGTACGGACAGAAAGAAAAACAAGGGGAACCAAGTGATGAACCGTGTGATGGTTTGGAAGCGGCAGAAGGTCGGGACAGGTAGCCAATAAAGTGCTGCACAAGTTCCCAAGAAAATTACATTCTGTCTGATGTGACCGCTTTGTGAGTAGTTCAACAGTGAGCGGACTGCGGAGGCAGTAGGAAGACGACTAAAAGAAGAATTTGATAGTCATTTCCACAACAGATTTTTGTCCCCAAAGAGCTGAGATACACTCAGTAATCAGGTAATAACTGATTTTCAGTTTGATTGTCCTTGATCATTGACCGGATTATCTCACTCTGGAAACTAAACACACCATGTTAAAGAATAACCAGATTGGTGTAGCATCAACACTCCTCGGTGTGGAAGTTCTTATTGTGTGAGAGGAAGACTCCTGGTTTCCTTTCAATGAGGAATTTCAAAATAAATTCAGACATAGGGACAAACCTGCAAGAAGCTTTAGTAACGGGAAATGGTTGTATGCAGATCCTTCAGCTAACTGCTACCAAGGGCTGGTTGCTATTTGCTCAATAAAAAGGAAATTGAACAGTTGGGTAAATAGTCAGTTCTCTTCAATAACTAATTGAGCGTACTGCACTGTTTGATAACTTGGATCAATTGGTATGTATGACTGAATAGAATCATACATGGAATATTTTTTGGTAAAATGCCGTCAGACAAAATTGTTGAGAATTGGTGAAATACAGATGAACTGAACTGAATGTTATTGCTCTGTCTCCCATTTCAAATGCATCATTTTTACTACTCCTGGTCCTTCAATGCAGATTTGTGCCTGCATTGGAGGCATTTTGAAGTATTGACGAAAAGGTCCAACGACCCAGAACCAAGTTGAGCTGCACGAGAGAAAAGTTGCTTTGGTTTATCCTTTGGAATCTTCAGTATCTCTCAGTCAAAAAAAATTAAAAAAATACAATTTTAGCAAGTAGTTTCAGACTAATGGAAATCTCAAAGTTAAGGTGAACATGTACATTATTACTGTAGTGCACATGGAAACTTAAGTCTACATTTTACAGTTTCTCAAAAACATTCTAATTGCTGTTAGACAATTGTGATTGGCAACTGGAAATCCTTTGGACTTTTAAATAGTTACACAAGTAAATATACATTTATTTAATCACTCAGTCAGATCATCTATTGATCTGCTCCTGTTTCCATAACAGGCATGAGAAAGGTGAACTTTCCCATCCCAAAAGGCATGTATGGTCCCTCTGGTATTCCCTGGGGTCTCGTCACAATGACGCGTCACCAAAAACCCACCAAGGAAGATTTCGAGCTACCCCAGGTGACAGTCATCATTTCTTTTACAGTGTTCATTTCATCAGTTTGAATCTGGGATCCTGTCCTTCCTGCTATGATCCATAGATAGACTTATAGATCAAGAATTTTCAAGACCATGAAAGACCAGAGCAGTGCCCATATTACAGCAGACGATGCCAAAACCTGTCCACCTTCCTCCTGCACTAATATAAAAAAAAAAAAGATCCAGTGAATGCTGAAAGCCATGGCCAGACGATGCCAACAGAATCATATCATCTGCAAAAAAGCAAAGATGAGAGCTTGAAGTTTGCAAAGATCCTGTCCATGAATGCCACAAAGGTGAAACAGGTTACAAGTGGACAAACCTCGGAGAGTCCAACCCACTCTGGGATCATTCTTGACTTCGAGACCAGGTCTTGCTCTGGGGGTACAGAGACCAGCAAGCACCCTGTAAAGTGGACCAATTTAGCTTTCTGATGATATATGGCACTCCATAATCTGACTGAATTGTTCCTGACACACCTTAGTTTCCCCAAGACACAGGTCAAGCAACAGTAGCAACTGAAACCCAGGAAGTTACCTCATCTAGGCAGCAGGAATGGCTCTGCTCCTTTAACACCTCCATAATTTTGCCTCATAAATTAGACTGTTCCTGACAGACAAGGGTTAATTTAGAGTTTAGGGTGTACGGATGTATGGACTGTGGAAGACAACACAAGATGAATGGAAGATTGGTGAGCGGGGACACACGAGGATTTGTTTGCCTGCCGATGTCAGGTCTAAAGGGGACCAAGGATGAGCATTAGTGGTCTTATCTGACTTATCAAATAGCAGGAAAGGTCAAAGGTGAAATGTGGCTGGTTGATTGAATGCTGAAGTTTCTCCATTTTGTTTGAGTCGTCCTTTGAAAACAATGTGGCCAAAAAAACGAGCTGTGTTTTTTGTATCAGTGTCTTATAAAATTAGCCCTTAAAACTTGGCACTTTTTGTTTTGTTTCAACCACAAATTTCAGCATTTTGGATTTTGTGACACAGATGAAGTGCTACATAAATGTGGACTGGAAGGAAAATGATACACGACATATTTTAAATAGCATCTCCCCGTTTTTAATGAGGGAGTGGAACAGAAATACACCGTCTGAATTCTGAAAATATCTTCAATTACCAAACACCTACTGGTGCGTCTGTCCCAACTTCAAACTATCGCCCTCGCGAGGCTTTTCTCAAGAGCTGCATGTGTTCAGCTGACCTTAGTTGGTCTGTTAAATTCTGTAATGAAATGTGCAATGGTATGCTTTAGGTCAACATACATGTATTGGAATGGCTTAGTCAAAGCCCTGACATAAATCCAACTTAGAATCTGTGTTAAGGATTAAAATTGAAAAAAAGAAAATTTGACAAAAATATAATTGTTGGACTTGATAGTTATACTCTGGTTTGTGTTGGTCCATCACGTAAAATCTCGAAACACTAAAAACTTGTGATAGAAATGTGAAGACTTCACTGCTGAGAAGGTCAGAGTGAAGGAGCTCCACAGTTTTTAAAGGGAATTTGTGTGACTGTTAAATGACCTCATATGCATCTGCACATATCTGTGTGCGTGTGTGTGTGTGCGTGTGTGTGTATGCGTGTGTGTGTGCGTGTGCGTCTGTGCGTGTGTGCATCTGTGTGTGTGTGTGTGTGTGTGTGCGTGTGTGTGTGTGTGTGCGTCTGTGTGCGTGTGTGTGTGTGTGCGTGTGTGTGTGTGTGTGTGTGTGT
>VMRN01000140.1:767815-802642 GCA_010277015.1 Poeciliopsis turrubarensis | reverse complement strand
AAAAGTACAAGCAGGGCCGGATCTAGAAGTATATCTTTGGGGGGCAAAACGGGGGAAAGGATGAAAAGGACGACTCATTTATCTCAACTCCTCTCAAGTCCTTTGTTACTGAAAACAATGCAACATTCGAATTCAGTAATTACTGAAATAAATAGTTAAATACAGAAATATATCTGGTTCATGTTTTAGTTACATTCACTTTTTTGACATTAGTAACATCTATCCAGTTGCTACTGGCCCTCTGAGGGCCACAATAATGTTCATTTGGCCCTCAGTGACATCAGTGAAGTACATTATTGCAATAGATGTATAACAGTAATGTGGGACTGTATGTACATTTAAAGGTTTTGAAGTTGGTCAAAGCTTTTTCTGCTTTCTGAGGATTCTTTCATGTGACATTCACCAACTCATCTTGATGCTTCTGTTACATGACATGGCTGCACTTAAAACTTTAGGAATATTAAAAATGTTCAAATTGCCAGCAATTGATGCTCTTGAGATCACTTAATAACAAATATAAATGTTGAAGTACAATGTAAACTGTAGATATTAGATATGTGAAGCCTGTCCTGAATGTTCACATATTGTCTTTCTTCAAATCATTTTCACAAATATGAATATTTTTACAGTGCATTCATGTTCAAACTCTACAAAATCCTTTTCTGTTGGTTGACAGAAACCATTTAAACAAGATCAACAGGAATCATGATTATGAAACTTCATTCATCACCAGAACATGTTACAAGCTGACATGTGACCCAAAACTGTTTGGTTAAATGTGTGTGTGTGTGTGTGTGCGTGTGTGTGTGTGTGTGTGTGTGTGTGTGTGTGTGTGCGTGCGTTCGTGCGTGCGTGTGTATGTGTGTTTCATGTTCTGTGTCTTTGGAAGGACAAACAGCAGATCTTCAGCCACTTTTAGAGATTTTAGGAGAACTACCAGTCACCAGTAACTCCAGTAAGAGGAAAGGAGTCATCTCAAAGAAGTAAATGACAAAAGACATGGCTGCTTTCATTCAGGATATTGGTTCATGCAAGTGAGAGAATTCAAGGAGCTGCTTGACCTCACCTCTCCTACCGTGGCACACTCTCTGGCTGCTAGACCTTCTCCAGCGAAACTTTATGTTTTTTGTGACTGTCTTGAGAAAACCTCAGCTCATGTCTGTCTCTCATCCCCAGGTATAGGCCAGAACACAATTCCCACCTGCAGCCATGAACGTCACCTGCCTGCTTGCTTCAGGTCATTCTTGCTGGAGAAACTTGCCTCGGACTTCTTGAATGTTTGCCCGTATCTCGACTGCTTCTTCCTTCCCCCCTGAGAAACCCTCCAGGAGACAAAAGCTCATTTCTCCTTCTGTCCTATTAGACTTTCTGTCCTCTCCTTGCACAGTCATTGACCCATCTGTCCGCTTCCAAATGTGCCCTGGACCCAATCCAAAGAATCACCCGCAAGACACTTGTGATGGTCCGTTTTGTAAATAAAATCTTAACTCAACGTTGCTTCATTGGTCCAAAGCTGCATGTGGGTCAGAGCCTAACCTTGAATATGACACTTTCACCTGCATTTGCATCTGGTATTTGTTTAATTGTTGCACCAGGATGAGCTCAAGCAGGTTTCTATAGAGGAGGAGGGGCTGGCTAAATGCTCTATGTTAATTGTGATTGTCCAGACTTGCATACAAATTAGTGGTGCTCTGGGCCCAATACCAGAGTAAAGTACTCTGATTTGATTCAAAGTGGGGGAGGAAAAACACCAATGAGTTATTTGAGTAGAATTTATAGGGATCCAGGACTAGTTGAAGATGTTGGCCTAAATATGTTGTAATTTTCCTCTTAACTAAAAATTTGCTGCTTGTGATACACCAAAGCTCATAATTACTTCATAAATGTACATCTTTTGTTATGTTTTTGACCCGTGAAGGCCGGCATGTTTTCACTTGATGGGTTGATTATGCTTTATGGTCCTTTCTGTACTGGAAAATACAGAGTAAAAATTTACAGGAGGTAAAATTTACCTGAGTTACTGTTAAGTCATATTGGGTTTGACTGGTGTAATTTTAACTAATGCCACACTGTGTGACTATTGGCTGTGATTAAAAAGAAAAAACTGAAAAAAAAAAAAGAGGTGAACCTGGATAATTTCCCACACGAATGAAAGAAGAACGCAGGTCCAGAGCCGGAGTAGAAAACAACTTTGGAAAGACCTAAACTGTACCCTCAACATTTTTCTCCGTTACACTTTGAGTCATTTGTACCAACAAAATTAACAAAGGCTCTAACAGGTGATCGTTATCATCCATCCATCCATTGTCTCCCGTGTATCCAGAGTCAGGTCGTGGGGGGAGCAGCTTCAGAAGGGAGGCCCAGACTTCCTGCTCCCCAGCCACTTCTTCCAGCTCCTCCGGGGAATTTTAACAAGCCAAAAATAAATGCCATGCTGAGACAGGAAGAGCTGGAAGTTCTTTGATATGCTGACAGAGCCACACTGCCTCCGGTACCACTGGACCAAGACCACTGCAAACAGCTGTTATTGGACTGACACTGGACCCTATACACCTGCCTTGCTTTCTTTGGTCCAACACTGATAACTAGCACAATATTTACTGCTGATGAATTTTACATACAACAGTCTGCTCACAGTATGCAAGTAGGTTGCTTCAATTTCTTCTATTAGTTTTAGATTATTGAAATGTCTCTCCCCACGAGCAACAGTCAAAAGCAACGTGCAGAATATACATAAAGAAATCCAGACTTCTCAAAACATGCTATGTTGTTGCATTTTATTCAAGCTGCAGTATATGACTAATAAAAAATATCATTTCTCCATATTTGTTAAAGCTGTCATCATGTCGTGGCTGTTTATTATGAGACAGATAATCTGTGAAAACAATCAACTCATCCACCTGCTCCCTGAACTACTGTCACTGGCTAAAGTAGTGCAACATTCTGACCAAAAATAACCAATCAGAACCAAGGAGGAGTGTCTTAGCGCTGTCAATCACCCTCATTCACTCATTACTAAATGTGCTAATAGTGGAGAAACAACTTATCATTACAGGAAAATCGTTTATCTGCCGTCATTGGTAGCTATGCTAACTAGACTAAGCATTCACAACAGGCTATGCTAGCTGTAGTATAGGGATGAGCAGCCACATGAGATTGTGATTGACAGCACTGAAACTCTCTTACCTCTGATTGGTTGTTTCTAGCTCTTTAAAAAAAAGTTACATACTGCAGCTTTGATTTCACTCAGGAGAGGACGGGTCAGGAGGGATTAGAGCTGACTCTGGGTTAGAGCTGCTGCTGACTGACTCATCTGTTGTTAAGTGGTAAAAGGTACAGAGACAAGTTAAATATGTGAATATGTTGGTCATTTGTTTCCTTAATGTGTTAAATGCCAATGAAATAGAAGCAAACAGTCTGTAGCTAAGCTAACTATGCTAAAATGTTGATAATCTCAGACAGTCTACCCACCTCTTGGAGAAAAACTGGGTTATAAATTGACGCTGTTGCCCTTTTCTCTCTCTCCCTCCCTCTATTTTTTTTGAAACCTGACATTCTTATTTTTCTTAGCAGCATAGTAACAGCCACAGTCGTTCTTGTCTTCCACTGTCTGCTGCTGAACATCGTCACCATCAAGCCCTAAGCAGGAACGAACCATTTCATGCAGGTCCAGGGAGTTCAGGGCAAATATAGATGTGTTTTAGCTGCGGGAGAAGGAACATTTGATTTTTACTGCTAAAAACAATCTTCAAAAATACAATATGATTCATTTTGTAATTGACAAGGCCCCATTTTTTTAGTTTTTATTTCTATAAACAAAAAAATAAATAAGTTGTGGAGGGCCCCCTGTTGGTCAGGGGCCCTGAGAATTATCATAACTTTGCCCCCCTACATGGCGCCCCTGGAGACGGGCCTTTGTGTTCTTTTTGGTCAGCTGTGGTTTTGGACTTGGAACTGTCCAAACAAGTCTCTTTGTGTTGAATCTTGAACTTTGACCTTTATTGAGGCAGCAGAGCTTTAGGTGTCGTTCTGGTCTTAAGTGACATCCTGGATGAGTCGTCTTTGAGTTTTGGAGTATTCATGTTTGGCAGAAAGGCTCTCCATTGTTGTTGTGGATGTTTCTCTCTGTGACTCTCTGAACATCCAAAGACTTTATCATAAGGAAAATCTTTGTTTTGATTTAGAAAGGAGGTAATGACTTTGTTCATATGAGGCCAGTTTGGTTTGTTTTACTTTCTGAATAAAATCCTTTAAAACTTATCTTACTAACTCATGTAATCTTTGTTTTGCTACATTTATTTGATGATTTGAAATATTTGAGTTCGTAACAAAAACAAAAGAGAAGACATGTTAAGTGAGTACTTAAAAAAATAAAATGAAGTGAACACAAGGTTTCTGTTTATCTGTCGAAGATATTTTCTTGTTTCAAAAATAACTGAGCACTTTAAAGCAGATTTAAAGATGATTAAATCTAGATTTTATCTTCTACAAGTAGCAGCTCCTACAGTACGCTCCGTCACTGAGGTTTTTAGTTTCAGGTGATTTAATTACACTGTTGCATGAAAAATAATAATAATAATAATAATAAAAAAAGAGCCAAATTATAATTGCTCAACATTTCTCAGTCATGCACATCATCTTTGCTCGTATACACTCAAGAAGCCTATTACTTCTATAACAAGTAACAATATCTGGCCCATCAGAGATCTGACACACACACACACACGCACACGCGCACACACACACACACACACACACACACACACACACACACACACACACACACACACACACACACCCAAGAGCACTGAATCCTGAGATCTGATGAGAGGAGATCTCACTTCAACAGTATATTACTTTCCTGTCCTCAGGCTCAATTCCAATCGGAGGCAGCTGCTGATAAACTGGCTATGATATCAATTGCACAACACACACCTCACAGACGCACACGCACACACACACGCACACACACACACGCACACACACACACTAAAACACTTTGGCTGCCACTGCAGGCATACACACAGAATAAAGCACAAAGGAAACTTTTACTTCAAAAGCACACAGGGAAATAATGCAGGATGTACAGATAGTCTCTCAGGCAGGCTGGGGGTGAGGGTGGAGGTGTGGGGCAGTTGGTTCATTTCCACTCCCATCCGCTGGGGGGGTAGGAATGATGGAGGCTGGCGAGGCCAGATAGAGCACATTTTGGGTGGAGCAGGAGGTCATGGAGAACTGGGGGGTGGGAAGACGCTGACATGATCTATAAACAAGTGTCTGTTTTTCCAGATGTTTGCATTGCATTTCGTCTTCACACTCAGTTACCATCTGATTCATCATCTGACGCACAAGCCTCTGCATCACTTTGGATCACATGGTTCAGTGTATTTCATCAAGTGTGATTAAAAAATGAATCTCCCTTCTATTATCAGAGGATGAAAAACAACCATTTCTGTTTGGGACAAACTGAAACATTTCTGAGATCAAACATTTGGGTGATGTGTGAATGAAGTAACTGCTGCTCAGGGCGTGATGGTGGGTGAGTCTGTTGTTTTCACATAACTATTCTATTCAATAAAAACTAAAAACATTAATTTTAAGGAATTGTTGTATTTATGCCATTTTACAATCTCCTGAAGGACAGGAAGGTGTAGAACATAAAACCAAACATTATGGAGATGGTATAATTAGTTTTTAATATGGTTGCAGATTCAAAAGATATCAGTTTTTTATCTAAAATCATTGTGTTTATGAGCTGCATTCATAATCACCACAAAATGAGTGTAATGAGTCTGTCTGTCTTCTTATGAGAGCATTTTAACTGTTTGGTGAAACAGCCTGAAGAATACATGAGACAACCACAGGAGCGTTTTGTGAGTGAGGCCTCAAGTGCTGAAAGGTGATGAGGGTGAAATGAACCTTGTTTCATCAGCAATCAGGAAAACCTGTGGAGCTGCAGCTGCTTCTTCATCCTGCAGGTGAACATTTAATGTTGGTCTTCATGAATTGATCACATGTTTCAGCTTCTCAGGCTGATTAAGTAGCTTTGGCTGTATTCATCATTTGTAGTTTATACATAAAAACACACCTTCATCCCTGTGCATTTGGGAACTTGATGAGTGACAGAGTGCCTTTATAATTCACTCTGGACATTTTGAACACCTAGTTAGGACTTTTGGATTCAGTGACGCCTCAGTATTTTTCCAGGCACTGGTAAATGATGACCTCAGGGACATTATGAACAGATTTGTCTTTGCCTGCTTAGATCAGTGTTTTCCAACCCTGGTCCTCCAGGCACACTGCCCTGCACGGTTCAGGCATTAGCTGGCTAACAGGGTGCTACTGAATTGCAATCAACTGTGTGGGGTGTGTTGAAGCAAGGGAACATCTAAAACCTGCAGGTCAGTGTGCCTGGAAGACCAGGGTTGGGAAAAACTCACCTAGATGATATCCTGTTTCTCTGATTGGAAAATGTTTCCAATCAGAGAAACATTTGTCCAATGTTTCTCTGATTGGAAAAACAGAGAAACATTTTGGAGATTAAATGCAAGCCTTGTTCACCCCTTTACAGAGCAAATATCTCTGAAAGCGGCAGGAGTTCACACTGCAATCAGTGGATCTCCGATTTGATTCAGTGGTCTGCCCACCCTGATTTTATGAATTTATGGTTTTTGTTCTGCTCTGGGTCCCTGTCCATGATCCATGCTCCCAACTCCTGTCTGCATGTTGGTCCATCCACAAACTCACACCTCATGACAAAAACTATTGGCTTCCAAATTTAACATCCCAACAATTAGAAAATAAAATCAATAAAATAAAAGACCCTGAAACAAAAAAAAAATCTGCATGAGGAAATTCAACATGCTTATTTTCAGAAGACCTATAAACACACAACCAGAAGCAGGGTGTAAAAGTGGATCATTGCACTTTTACAATGATGCACTTTTACACTCAATTTACCAAAATTGAGTGAAAATCAAAACTTGTGATGAATGTAAAGTTAGATATAGTTTGGAGTGTTTAGCAGAAAGATAATGGAGCAGAGTGGAAGAAGGTGCTGTTACCTTAGAAACAACTCTGTCATTGGCTCTCTGCTGTTCGGTCTTCATGATTTTTAATCCCCTTAATCTGAGCAGACTCAACAGGCGTCATTTCAGACTGAGTTTTGATCCTGTAGGCATGTGGAGCAGCTGTTTGTTTGCACAGCTGTGAAAATGTATGCAAATGTGAGTAAAGTCAGAGATTACCGTGAGAAAAAAAAGGAGAAAGCGATCTGGAAAAAGTGTTGCAGCAGGAATGAATCTGTTTATGACTGAGGGCTGAAAGGAGTCGTTTCATTTCCGTGGCTTCCCTTCAGCTGCCATCATTTGCCTCTCTGGGAGTTGCAGCCAAAAGACAACATGAGGAGTTTGTTGCAAAACTCCAACCTGTCTTATAGGTGAAACAGACAGACAGGCTACAGACAACCAGACTAAAGGAAAAGGCTTTTACTGTGACACATCTCCATGGGCCGCCCCTGCTGGCTGTTTCAGCCCCTTGTTAAAGTGGATTTCTTATCAAATTTGTTTTTCTCTAATATTCTGTCAGCAGCGCTTCCAGCATTTAGAGGCACTGCTGTCATGCCTTTCACAGTCTGAAAAGAGAAGAGACATTTTTAAAGTAGACAGAAGCTCTTCTCTAAATAAGAATACTTCTGCCTCAGTCAGAACCGGCTGGTGTCATAAAGTACAACTAATAAGATCTCTTCATGCTGCAATTTGATTAATTTTAGAGCTCATAAAAGTCTTAAGGTCTACTGTAATTGGTAAATTTAGTTCATAGAGTTGAAATGCCTTTGACAGGATTTTATGTCTGGTTGTTATGCAGCAGGAGCACACAGACAATAATCTGCTCAGCCTTTGTTGTTAGGGTAGAAAACATTCAACTCAACTAGAGAGGGGTATGAATACTTTTCCGAGTGCCATTTTAAGAAAACAGAAATACATGGAAAATCAGCTGTGACTCTGATTCAGACAAACACAACCAGCTGGGTCAAACTGGACAGAACTTCAGCAGATAACTGGACCATTTGGCTCCCATAGTGCAGCAGACAGAAGAATCCTTCTGTATTGCTCTGAACAGTGCACAGACAATGCATGCTGATAGTAAAGTACATCAATTAAGTATCTATTCAGGACATCCACCATGTGTGTCATGCCATGCTATCTATCACAGATTTATCTATTTAATGAGGAAATAAATATGGAACCAAAGCACTGTGTTTACTCTGCATTAAATGGCGCCTCAATAATCTTATTGGCACAGCTATCCTCTGCAAACCAGTAGAGTACAAAAATCTGATGAGACAAAAAATCAAAAAGATTGTTGCAGTAGTAACAATCTTTTTGATGAAAAATAAGTTTGCTGTTTGTGAATGAACAGCAGGAATCAGCAAGAATGACGAAATGGCAAGAACAGACAAATTTAGCTCCAGGGTCATTAGATTGTGTCTGACGCTTTTCATCGAGAATTTATATCCACCATCCTCCCACCACCTTTTGCTCACACACAGACACACACATGCACACACACACCAAACTGACATGACAGGAAGCACACAGTGTGTGTGATATGGGTAGCAGCAGGTTGGTGTTGATTCAATAAGAAAGCTATTTTCTCCCCCTCTGCATCTGGGCTGGAAACAATCAGTCTTCAGGGTGATGTTCCTCTTCCACCTATTGATTTTATACGCACATGCACGTGTGTTTCAGTGTGTGTGAACACACCAAATAATCCTCATTCATCCTCTCGTTCCTTCCCGCTCTGGTCCAGCTGAGTTAACCTACCCAATTGCAAAGAGTTGCAATCAATGTGTCTCCACACACACACACACACACACACAAACACACAAGCACTCGGATCAGTGACTTTAGCTATGCATTGGTTCGACTGACTCAACGATGGCCACAGTTTGTGTTTACACTGCCACTGCCTGTTGGCGCTCAAAGATTTATGACTGGCTTTTCCAGCTTCCTCCTGCTCACAGACTGCTGCAGGTTGCAGCTTCTACCAGACTTGTTTTCCCTACAAGGCGGCACCTGCTGCGTTTCCATTAGCGATGTACAAAAAACGCTTTCAATATTCCAGTAATGTCCCAAAAATAAAAAAATAAAAAATTCAAATGTCGTGTTTCCATTTCAGAAGAAACAGAAATAAAAGCACACGTGAATAAGTTTTTCCATGTGATAAGTAATTAAAAAACATGAGGCCAGGATCCTCCAACTGCTTCCTTAATATTACTCTGAGAGGAATATTGAGGCTTTTGTTTTGAAGTTTCCAGTAAGCTTTATTTTAAAATGCTACACTAATTCTATGAGGAGAGACGTCTCATGAGGCTTGATGCTAACATCTCCAGGAAACATATTAAAGATTGTGATTGTAACACGTGTTACACTGTTGCTTGGTTCAAATCTCTGCGGCTCGCTGGATATTTCCTCTTTTTCAGATCAGTTTCTGCAACCGGAGGCAGTTGGTGTGTGAAAGTCCCAGCAGATCAACCTTTTTGTGCCAATAATCATATATAAAACCTCTTTCTCCACCTCCCTGTCTGCTCACTGTGAACTTCACTGGGTGACATTTGCCCTGTTTAAGTGCACGACTTCACTGAGTAGCTTCTATGTGATTAATCAAGTTGTCGACAACAGAATCTTTGTTGCAATTTATGTTGAAAACATCAAACTCAACAGTAGTTGAATGACTCACTAATAATTTGTGAGTTTGGGTTAAGAGGTTCCTTAGTTTTTCAGTATTTCTTCTGCAGATGACATCCATCCCTGCTCTGGATGCGTGTGAGTGGATGGGATCAGGCTGTGAGCAGCGCCTCCACCATGGTCTCCATGTTCAACCGCAGCAGCATTTATAAATGTCAGCTTGTAATATGAAAAGGCAAACAGTGTTTGTGCACAGCAGCGGCAGCCATATTAAAATGCTGAGCGCAAGGAAAAATGAAATGACTTATAACCTCCACAGGTTTTCGTCCTTTCATACAAATTCCCTTCAGTCAAAGTCTCATTAAATATGCAGGAGTGGAAAAACACGGTACGCTCATAAACAGGCCTTCCTGCATGTGAGAGCGGCCCGGTTTGAAGAAGGGCCGGTCAGCGAGACGCAGCGAGCTCTGATCCACTCCGCAAATCACCGTTGTAATCAGCCCAATCAATCTTCACTCTGTCCCCGCTCTCCATACTAAATACACACTTGTGTGCCTCCTCGCCTTCTTCACCACTCTTTGCTGGAACATTTATTTGCGGGTACTTGACTCCCCCCTCACGATGAGCTGGTCTACAAGCAGGCTAATAAAGCGGTTAATTGTGTGGTTGTCAGGGCGGGATTGATTTGTCTGTTTCAACACTGATAACACAAGCAATCATCTCTCTCTGTGAAGCCTCCACACGCCGCCGTGCTCTGCCGCAACCACTGACATTTGACAGCTTGTTGTGTGCGTGCGTGTGTGTGTGTGTGTGTGTGTGTGTAAGAAAAAGACACGCCCTTCTGCAACAAACTCACAACGGCAAAAAGGACAAATGAAAGTTTGCAGAGGACTTTCTTGGCAAATGAAGGACAATAACTAGAGAACTACAGTAATTCTATGAAACAAAGTATTAAAAAAAGTGTTTTCATATATATTTGTTGAAACTGCCCCAGTACATTATGATACATCATCTGAAAAAAATCTAGCTTTTCTGCCTCCTCTGAGATTAGGTCAAATCAGATCAGATCTCAGCGAGGGCCAGGAAGCGGGTCTTAATGCTGTCAATCACCCCTCCGTGGCGCTGCTCAGTCTTCATTCTTGAGAAGATAAACAACAGATTCTTGTTTGGATTCAGTAAAGTTGGAAACTAAACAGTTAGAAATATCACCAACTATTCAGCAGAACAGTGGGTGAAAAGCCCACTGTTCTGACTTGACAATACAGTCATGTCACAGCTCACACACAAATCAACACACACACACACACACGCACGCACACGCACGCACACACACACACACACATCCATCATCAGGTAACACGCTTATCCTTGCAGGGCTGTGAAAGGTTCTGGTCTATCTCCAGCGGTCATCAGGCGAGAGGCAGGCGGGGTCAGCCTGGACAGGTCGCCATTCCATCACAGAGACAGACAGGACAAATAACCATACACACACACACACACGCACGCACGCACACACACACGCACTCACACACCTAAGGAGAATTTAGAGACTAATTAACCTAACAGTCATGTGGGAGGACCCATGGAAAACACACACACACACACACACGCACACACGCACACGCACACGCACACACACGCACACGCGCACACGCGCACACGCACACACACACAGGGAGAACATGCAAACTCCATGCAGAAAGATCCCGGGCTGGGATTCAAACCCAGGACCTTCTGGCTGCAAGGCAGCAATGCTACCAACAAAGACAAAAAACACACAAAACTTACTAATTTAAATGTTAGTATGGCATAAAATTAATACACACTTGGTGCATATTAAGTGATCTCTGGATAAGTTGTGTTCTGTGACAGATAGCTGTCCTATTATATCTCATTGAGTTTGTAGAATGACTGACATTCCACTTGTGATAGAATATTATCAACTCCACTGATCCTCACTTTACAATTGATGTTAGCAAATTAGAACATTTAAAACCAAAAACACTAACATACATGTCACACACACTCTATATTATGAAAACACTTTTTTCACACAGGGCCATTAAAATTTGCAATATTTTTCTCTCTTAATAATAAGCACAATTAAAAACTGCACTTTGTGTTTACTTGTGCTGACTTTGACGACTTCATTACTTAAATTGGTTTGATGGTTGAAGTGTAACAAACATCAGGAGGGAGGCAACCACTTTTTCACACGACTGTAGGCTATGATCTCACTTCAGAGGAATATGATTGATAGGCTCAGTGATATTTATCCAGATTTTGCTGTGAGTATTATAAGAGAAATATGAGACCAGATGCATTATTTTAGCCTCTGTTCACCTGCTTTGGTTTCAAGATAATCCACAAGGACTTCAAACTGATGAAACCAGGTCTGGTTTTAAAGCTTCATGGTCAAAGTGTCTTATATAATGGGTTTACTGTGAAAATAAGAAATAAATGAAATGGATCATAAACCTTTTAAGCTTCTGTCTTGCAGATGTTGAGAGAATGTAAACCTCTAACCAGCACTTATGTTAATGTAATTGTACTTTTAGCCTGATTTTTTTTAGCCTTGTAGATCAACAGTTTTTTACTTTCCACACAGAGATTACAAAGATGACAATGTTCTGAAACATTCCTATGGGAAAACAGTTCTCTCTGTCTCATCAGTAATAATAACCTCCATTAAAACATTTATCTCTCTCCATTCACCTTCAATGATCTCTAAATCAAGTCCCCTCTAAATAGAGATTGTCCTTGCTTTCATTTGTCTTTATTATTTCTCTCCCCCGGCATCCTTCCTGCCTCTCTTATCCATTTTAAATGCTTATCTGAGCCTGACAGGTATTTCCACAGTGGAGCTGCAAATTGTTACGCTGCTCAATCGCATATAATCAAACACTCTCCAGAATAAACAGCTTATATGCACAGTGTAAGGGGCACAGCCACTAAAATACACATGGTCTGGTTTGTTGCAGGACATGCAGAAAGGTGCAAAATAATTCCTTATATAAAAACTGGGTACAAACAGTCTGGCTGAGAAGCAGACCTGAGGAAAGATGTACCAGCTTCAAACAGCCTCTGCGCCCTGCATTCTCATCCATCCTGCTTTGGATGAAGGTTGAGATGAACTGGGCTCCACGAACCGCATTGAAAAGTCGTGCTAATTAAAATCACCAGAAAACCAAAGAATCAAAACAAAAGGCTTAAAATGGCTCATTTTCCCAGTGCAGCTTTGAATACAGATTACCTCTGTAATCCTTTTGTTGCACTGTGCTCAAGCATCACATTGATGGACATCTTGTTTCCATTTTCTACATCAAGGTGTGCATATTTACCTCAGCTGTGAAACCCTGTGAGCCCTGTGGGTGTGGGAGGTTAAGAACAGATGCTTCCGCCAAAGAGAGATTTTGCTTTTCAAGATGAAAGTGAATTGTGCCGATGAATCTGGCTGCTTTTGTTTTACCTTATATTTACTGTGACACTCGTCAAAACCAGAGGCCTATTTCACAAAAGAGCTTATCTCCCCTCAGGGAATCCCTTTAAATGCCTCAGAGCGTTTCATTTGAACCCATAAACATTGAGTGGGAAAATAAGACGGTTTGCTAGATAAGAGGAACAACATTTTGCTGTTTTTGTCATGAAGTCCATCATGTTTCAGTACATTAATCCTGGGGTAAACGGTGGTTGAATACATTTAGACTTTGGATTTCTCCAAGTTTGCAGTTCTATGGACCGCGTCTGGTTTGATGTTGGGTTTGGTGTCAGCTGAGTGGAACCTGATGCAGACCAGCTCATCAGTCCATTTGAACGTATCAGAATGGATTGAACCTTCTGCATCAGACTGGGATGTTCCTGTAGTTCCCAGGTCTTGTTGTCATTTTGTCACTGTAGACTCATCCAGCCACTCTGGGGCATTGAGAACACCAGCTGACTCGGCCAGGGAAAATTCACACATCATCACCTTTCTAAAATAATGGTCTAAGCCACTTTTTGCATAAAGAATGATTTTTTCTTCTCTTTCAGGTGGCTTGAGAAGATAATTCATCTGCAGGTTTTCTTTCAATGTCACGTCTCTAATTCTTTCTGCCTGTACAGCCTCATACCCTCGCTGTTCCTGCTCCGTGACTCACTGTCAGGACGTTTTGCTCAACGTTGTTGACCTCCAAACATGCAGAAGCCTGTATTATTTGAACAAATCTACTGTTTTCTGGCCAAACCACAAGTCCCTGAGTGCAGAGCAGGGAGAAGATGCTTTACTTGCACATCTTGGAGACAGGCTAAAATAATTTTTTTTTTTTTTTAATTAAAAATTCAAACTTGTCAGTCTGTTTTTCAGAGATGACTGTTGAGTCTCTGTTCTCCTGATAACTTTCTGTAGATCTCTGCCTCCTGATGTCAGCTGCTTTTACTCTGTCCCTCCTCATTTCTGTGACATCTCAGCATCATATGTGTTTTGTCCCCTGATGCCCTTTTTTACCCACCAAGGCAGAACTTTGATTCTCAAAGTCATTCTGCGTGACTTTGAGTCAGTGTTTACTGGGCCTATTAATAATGTAAAGAAGATGGAGGTCAAAACAATGTCCCAGTCAGAGAATGGGTTCACATGAACAATGACATACATCCTACAATAGATTGACAAGGGTTTTTGCCATTTCTTCAAGTTTGGACCAATGTAGCACACGTTTATGATACACCAACATGTATGACAATACAGAAGACCCACAAATACAATTTTCATATCAAACTATTGCACATCTGTCTTTAGTTTTAAATAAGACATAATTCTTTAAAGAACCGCTAGCCTGAAGCAGCAGCTAGTGGGTGAACTCGGGTTTCTTCAGTATTTTGTGACTGTATGACTCTCCCTGTGTGGTCAGTGGGTGTCTATATGAATCCCAGAACAAATGTATATTCGGTTTCAGCATTGACTCAGTTTGCTTATGCAGTCAGCTGGCAGAGGTCATGCAATCCAGATGCTTATTTCTTGGCATCTTGTCAGCTGCTAAGCTATTTCAGGCAGGGCTAATAAAGCTGCTGATATGTGACACACAGAAGGTCCTTCTGTACTGCAGAGTCCAGATCAATGCTGGGGATCACATTCACGCTCAGACCTTTACAGAGACATCCGAGGTCACTTTGGATTCTAACTCATGTTGCTCACATTTCAGACTGCTTAAAAACACCACAATATTTTGTTGCTAATATGTAAGAGTGTGAAAAAGTCAGGTACTTCACTAGCCAGATTTATTTCATTTTTAAATTGACTGATGAACATGAACCACTTCTAGTGTTTGCAGGATAAAGTCTCCAGTGAGCTCCAAACATCGTTTCAGAAAGCAGAAAAAGTGAAAATACTGAGTAAGTTCTGTGGTGACTATGAACATGTCCTGGGTTTTTGGTTTCAGAAAGACATACAGAAGTTATCCTGAGTTAGCTTACTACTGAAACTTGCTCCATGAACTTGAGCGTAACTGTTGAATTGAATTTAAGTCTCAAGACACAGTGGACTTTATCTTAAAGCCAACAGGATCCTGTCAGTAATGTTACTGCAGCTTTTCAACTGTTAATATATAGCAGAGGTCACCTAATTAAAGAGCTGGCTGTGTGTCTCCTATGGAGCTGTGTGCTGTTTGTCTGTGGAGACAAACAGCACAGAGGAGTCTTATCTGATATCTGACACCCCAGCAGGTCCCCAGATCAAAAATGATCTTTTTTTCTTGTTTCTGTTTTACTTTAGTTTAGTCTTTTCTTATTGTTTCTAGTTCATTATATTTTGTGTCTGGTTATTCTCTGTTACTCTGGTTTAACTATGTTCTTTATGTCTAGTTATTCTTTAATATTAAATTGCTGCAAGTCAGTAACCAGATCAAATCTAATTGGTTTCTTTGAAAACCTTTTAACCAGTTTGAACAACAAATTAAAGTTGACTGCATTAGTTGATAACCACAATCAATTTGGAATGCATGCGGGTGATTTGGAATCAATCTGCATGATTGGACTGAATTGTGATCCTGAGCAGGATACAGCATGACCTGCTGAAAGGAGCTGCCATTTCTCTGAGCTGTCAGAAGTTAGGGTTCCAAGGTTTCCTGTCTTCTAAAGATACATATTATTACCATAAATCCAACAGAAACAACAAACTAATGCTTCACTGTATCATGAACTCACTCAGCAAACAGCTGAAATTCCCATTCGAAATACAAGCCTTATTAGCAGAAGAATGGCTTTTTGTTCAGCTGGTTGAGCCTGGAATTCCAAAAATAGCTACTATTTCAGTCAAACACAAAGCAACAGGAACGTGAAGACAATTACAAATCCCAACAGATACAGTGAGAGTGTATGGTTCATTTGTGGGTATGTTTCTTATTGGTGTGTTTGATTGCAGAGCAGTGTAACCTTACTGTAAACACTATCTGTAAACTGGCTGTGCACGTCCCACAGAGAGCAATTAAAAGTCATTAGCTTTTATGATAAGTCCAATCTTGTTTTCAGAACAATAAAGTTACAGTTACTCAAAAGGTTTGGGGTACATTATTCTGGGAGAGGAGCTTTCTGGGCTTAAATATGAAGGGCCAAAAAGCATAAAATTAAAAAATTACATTAATTAAATATGTAAGAAAAAAATATTTAATTAATATTAAATATTATTTCTTATTATATGGTCTTTTTATAACATATATAAAATGATACTGTATCTCATGGTTTGCTCTAGATGGCATCTTTTGTAATCTTGTTGATCTATTCTTTTATTTTCTTGTGCTAAATAAGTAAATGAAATCTTATTTTTGCTCCAAAACCTTTCCTACAAAGGATTGTTTTAAATTGTGTTCCATAAATGAAGAATTGACACATCAAATGAATGAAACAATCAAAGTTCCGCCATGATCCTGGCAAGATATTCCAGCAAGACATTTAAAAACACATACAGTATCTATTGAAAGCGTCGATTAAGCCTAGAAAAAACAACAGAACTCCATGTTTATATGAAAAAGAAACAAGCAGATTTGTTTGCATTTTGTCTGCATTTCATAAATGCAGACAAATGGCCATCCACCAAAAACAAGTGGAACCACATGAGCATGTCTATGACAGCAGCCAGATGGTGATTGTTGTCAAAGTAGTTGAACCCTTGGATGATATGGGTGGATTGGAAAATCCAAGCTTGTCACGGTTACATCTGGATTCTATAGATCCAGATTCTGGATCTGTAGAACCACTTTGAGATCAATTATCTGCCTTGTTGCCATGATCGTCGCCAAGGCCATTACGTGGAAGTCAAAACAAACTTCATCTGGTTTATTCAGCCTCTGTTACAGAAACAGACTCTGTGTCACCAACAATGTTTGGTGGCAGTTATCACATGTAGCTCCTGAGCCTATCCCAGCTGTGGTTGTCAGGTTAATAGAGCTACCATCACCGGCCACAAGAGGCCACTGTAAGCAAACAAATGGGAGATTTGTATACAACAGGAATGTTTTAATTTATTCAAAATATAAAGGAAATTAAAAAAAATGTAAAGAATAAGCAGAACATTAGATAACTAATTATAAGTTGTGACAAGACTCACAGAAAGCAATAAAAATTTATTAACAAACAAAAACAACCAATGTAATCATGAGCTTTTTTATTTTTGACTGAAACTTAAAATAAGGCAAAAACTACATGCATGATTTTTTTTTCATGGAAATTTGCTTCACTTTGAACTTTCTACTATTTTTTTTACATAAGTGATCTGAAATGATTGAACAGAAAGTTTGTTATTTTGAAAGTCCTGACTTCAAGATGAAATTCCAGGATCCTGGACGTCAGAATGACTTTGGGATGACCTCATATTGTTACTTGGAATATCCTTCCCCGCCACTTAGCTGAAAGAAAGAGTCCAGAAGATGAAAGGGAAATGCTCACTGTGTGGAAAATTAAGAATCATCATCAAGAGCCTGCTTCACTTTGTTCTCTGATTGCGTCTTTCAGACGTTTTTCTTTGTTACACAGTCAAATGGCTGTGATAAATGCAAGAGATAAAAATCTATTATCTGATCAGAGTGTTCAACGGAAACTGTGCTGGTTAAATGTTAGTTTCTCGGGTTTTGGTTTAAGCTGGCCCATTTTCCTCCCAACTCTCCTCCCCTCCATTTATCCACTCTGCTGGATTTGAGCAGAGCTCACAGAAAACACACAAAGTAAATGTTTGCTGAGCAGCCTCTCCTTCTCACCTCCAAGGGATGCGTGTGAGACTGACGGAGCGCAGATCTGTTTTCATGTTTCTCCAAGCACTTTAAAGAGACGTCTGTAAAAGAATTGCACGCTAAACAGGCATTGGTAGTTTCACAGCTATTAAAGCGGTTGCTAGGAAACAGGTTCATCCAGTTTTTGTATGATATACACAAAACGTATTCACAAACAGGCAGATGGAACTACACTGATATAGGCTAGCTGAAGTGTGGAGTGATCTCAGCATTTGGCAAGTAGGGAATTATAATCCACAGGAGAAAAAGGAATCATAAATATGGAGAACTTCCTGGCAAATGCAGTAATTTCCTCTTTAAAACATTTTATCAGCCTTGTAGCAGTTCACGTGGTAAAACATGTCCTTCTGACATCCAGTACACAAGCGTTCGCATTGTGTTGCATTCTGATCAAGCATTGTGAATTCCTCCTTTTTCATCTGTTGTATTTGTTATTTTGTTAAGTCATTCCTTCAGGGATTTCATAAGTTGAAATGCAGGAAGTCGGCAGAAAGAGAGCAATTCATTTTGAATTTTGCTTTAATCCGAATTTCATCCTGCAGCAGCCTGAATCACTGAATCAGAACAAGAGTCAGGTCTTCTCTTCCTCTTTTCCATCTGTTACATTTCTTCATGGCTGAGGGGGTCAAAAGTGATGGACTCGTTCACCTCTTACGTTGTGATTTTACAGAATATTGCTGTTGGTTTGACCTCTTTCTTTCTTTTTGTTCATCTTCATCTACTTGAGGAACAATAACTAAATGGGGGAGAAAATACTTATTTTTTTTTTCAATATTTCATTCAGCTTTGTGTAAAACCAGCGCTGTGTGACAACATGAGTCCCAAAAATTTGAGCACTTTTTAAAAAATATTCAAATTAAGATGTCAGGTAGGAAGGATGGTGAAAAGCTTCTGCTCCAGTTTTGAAACAGGCTGAAAGTCAATCCATCCTTCTAGTTTCAGACTTATTCTATGGAAAAAAAGCAACTTTAACTGAAAACATATTTAAGCACAAAATATTCACTTCTTAATTTAGCTCTTCGACTACCAGATGCAATTATATAGTGTTCATTTACCTGTTAGCTGTCATAATTGAATGCCTGGTCAGAGAAGCCTGTCTCTTTTGACCTGCTCTTGTTCGCTGCTCTTGAAATTAATAAAGAACAGAGAAAATTAGTTTTTCTTTGAACTTCTGTTTAAAGAACCTGGGGAGGCAGACAGCCCACTTCCCTCCCTACTGCTAAATGTTCTGCCCCCCCACACACACACACAGCAGGTGCTTGCTGCAGGTTAACAAGCGTTCTTCCTCTTTGCATCCTTGGAACTTCAACATTGAGGAATTTGGAAAAGGCTGCTGACTCAAACCTTGTTAAAATTCATCAGGGTGTCAGCGTCTTTGTTTTTTTTTTTCCTCCTGTCTCTCAAGGTGGGATGGGATCCGTCTTTGCATGGTGAGTGTTGCCTAAAGTTAGGCTTTCATGAACTGGGCCATGTCTACTTCCAAGTCCCCGGCCCGTCCCTCCATCTCCTCCTTAACAAGAGAGAATACTTTTGTGTGTTTAAACAGCAAATGACAATATAATTTTTATTGTGCATAATATTCTCTATTCCTTTCATGACATTCATTTTGTTGTGTTCATGTGATCATTGTGTGAATACATCAGGATATCAGAGTGGGGAGCTGTGAAGTCAAACTTCAATTGCATTTCATTGATTTGGTGTTGAAAGGTTACCGTTATGCTAACTGCAGATCTGTCGGCTATTAATTTGATTTGGTGGTTTGCAGAAAGATGAAAGGAGAGAGCTGTCTCCGGTTTCCCCCTCACGGTGAGAGCTCATCGTGACAAAACACAAACTGCTGTTGAGAGGATGGAACACTTTGCATGCAAAGTGTTTGTATTTCTTTATTTTGGCAGGTGAGCTCTGAACAGCCGCAGTGTTCAGACCTGCAGACAGAGGAATGAGCAACGCTGTTATGGATCAAACGAGTTGCTAAGAATTGCCTGAACGTCACTTAATAGACATACTGATGGGTTGAAAAGTTTACTTAAAAAAAGAAAAGGAAAGTTATTTGGAAAAAAAAAAAACATTTGTGAGGTATTCCAAAAAGCCTGAAGTTTCTCCTTCAGGTAAAATGGTCAACAGTCTGAAACTATGAAGATTCTTTTGCCCATTTTTCAGCCTCTGAGTTTGATTTACATTTAAATCTTATTTGTGTACATGAGAATCACTGTATAGAACAAAACACACTGAAGCATGAACACATTGTTCATGTTTGTTCATTTTTGGTCTGGAATACAGGAGGAACATATGAAGCTTTAAGTGATAGTGATCAATACTGATTTCTCTTACTGCTGTATAATCACTGGTCACTTTAGTTATATATCAATGAACCTGACCAGTAGCCAATCACAGACAATTCTTTTTAATCTCGTCAGATTATTTGTAGGGAAATGCTGCACAGGAAGACTAAAATTATCCAACAAAACAAGAAATGTATTAAATAAAGATTTGTGCTTTTATGCCCAAAGAATATTTAGGTAAACATACAAATATACTGAAGGTGCTTGCTTTGTGCAGCTTAGATAGGCTGGTACTGTATTCTGTGTTTATTTGGGTTTCTGTGTTCTGCAGTTTTCCCGTCTATCCCTTCATCGATTTCCTTCATTGTCTCCCTGTGTATTTAATCCCGCCTGTGTTCCTTGTTCCTTGTCGGGTCCTCGTCCTGTCGCGTCCAGTCTGCCGTCAAGTCTGTCGTTTAGTTTAGTTATGTCCAGTTGCTACCAGCTATGAGCATTAGCCTTCCGCTCAGCTGTGCTGCCTGGATTATTGTGTGTTTGGGATCATTGAATCATCACTTCTTCATTCCAATCTGGGTCCTCAGCATCTTCCTCACCACCTCTTACCTCAAGTATTTGAAAATTTTTTTCAGCAAATATAACGTGTTTAAAAAAAAAAAAAAGGTCAGTAAACGGTTCCTAGATTTTAAGGCATTCTTTAAAAAATTCTGGAGTGATGTGGCAAATCGAGTACTGAAGAACCAGACTGAGCCAAGACAGGCTGAGCCACTCAGCAAGGTTTGTTACACTATCACACAACCTCAGCTAAATGCATTGAAGTTTGTGTTTTTAATGTGACAAAACAAGCAGGAAAAGTTTAAGGAGTAAGAATATTTCATAAACAGCACAGGATGCTTATTCACACATTCACATGTACAGAGATGTGAAAATAGCTAAAAGTGACAAGATGAGCATAAAATCCCTCATGAATCATTTACTTATGCACAGAGTGGAAATTCTTGGTTTAGTCGTGTATAACACAGATTGTAAACAGCTGGTGGGCTGCTAGAATATTGAAACAGAGGGCAGATAAAGGACATAAACAATCCTCTGACAGGAATCATTTCAATATTTGTACCAAAACATATCTCTCAGATCTAGCGAAGCACTGATACATTTGCTATATTTAACGAATAAATGAACATCTCTTCCTCTTGTAAACAACTGAATCAGGATCACAGAGATATTAAAATGACTGCTTTTCTACATCATCATCTGCTTTTCTTCTGGTGAGAGGATGAAGTTTTAATCTTTGTCAGGTGTTAATACTGTTCTCAAACATGATCATCATCATCATCAGATCTCTACGTTCACGTCCTGAGGGAGGGCAGCGACTGGCATCACAATGAAGACAGTGAAATGTCCTGACTTTAAACATCGACTCCTCCCAAAGCCATCTTCCTGCCATTTTCTAAAAGGAATGTAATTTCTTCACAAGTCAAAACAAAAAGCCAAAACAAATCTCTTCGGAGGCAATTTTCAACTATTTACTTGTCAGCCTGAGCTTTTAAAGATGCCAGACGACTCAGACAGCAGCAGACAAATTACAGACGGACACTTGAGCTGCACACAGAGTAAAGACAAAGATGAGCACAAAGTATTCAAACACAATCAGCCAGCGCTGCAAGCAAGCATCATTGAGTCAATCATATCATTGACTGCTCACTGCTTTGGAACAATGCTGCACTCACGTCACATGGTTCCAAAACAAAATAACGCTCATTTGGAAACGGACTTTTAGAAAATTCCGCAGAAAATTTTCAAAAAGGAACACGAGTGACGTCTGAAAACACCAGTCTGTCTGATTTTTATCATTAACAGCTCAAACTAATCTAATGGAAAAATGTCAACTAAAAACAGCAACGTGGGGCCCTGATTGGGTCAAACTTTCTGTTTTACCAGCAAAGACATGAATCCAACACTGTGCATCCTTAACCGCTATGCTGACCATGTCAGACTTAACACCACATGGCACCAGTGGTTAGTTAGCTGCTTTAGCAACCTTTGTCTCTGATAAACAATTATAGTTGTTAGGTAATTTCCTCGAACCTACATAAAAAATACCACAGACAACGTATATGAATTAAATGGTCAAGCTTTTGCAAAAGGAGAAATCTCCATCAACAGCTTCTTCAAGCCGTTCACAGAGAGTTCTGATCTGCCTTCACGTGAGCTGCCTCTTTATTGTAAAAGAAAAACAATCACATGGTGCAGTCAGGAAACAACAGAGGTCGTAAAACACTTAACACAAACAGACCAACAACTCAGTTCCAGGTGTGATATCTGACCAACCATCTGAGCCCAGTTCAGCTCTAGGTCAAACTAGCAATTAAGAAAGTAAGCAGATAAACACAAGAAGAATTTAAGGTCTGAGAACCATAAAAGTTTTACTACCTCTGTGAAGACAGTCGTCAGTTTATACACATAAAAGTGAGGAAAACATTCTAAACTAAAAATCACATTAATACTGATTAACATTAGACTGAATATAAACTAAAGTAATAACAAAATGATAATACCAAAAAATATCTAACAATAGTGATGCAATGTTGGTCAGTAACTTGGGGGAAGAAGAGGTATAGAGGGAGCAGATCCCACACTGGAGGGTCTCAGTCTGTCTGTGGCCACAGAGCAGTCTGAGACTCTGCCTACATATGTAGATCTATTAGATGGCTCTTCACAATGTTTCACAGAGGAGATGAAAAGTTAAAACACTCTCCAACAATTGTCTTGTACACAAGATCACTAAGTCTTCTTAAATGATAGAGTCTCTGAGAACATTTCTGAAAAATATAGTCAATGTTTTCAGCGAAGTTGAGCTGACTTTCCAGGAATGATCCAAGATATTTCAAATTTGCCACAGTTGCAACAAGTTGGCCATCAAGTGAAACTGGACCCACTTTCAGGTTTTGTTTAGGTCATTTAATCAGCTTCCCTTAGACTTTGTGGTATTCTGATTTAGTAATGAAGTTACAGTACAAGTACTGTTTATGTTATGGTGCAACCAATCAAAAGAGATTGAGTAGTTGATACCACAACATTCAATGAAAGCTCTGCAACACAAAATAACTCAGTTGAGTGGTACAGTCGTTACGCAGTGCTCATAAACATCCATCTTAGAAACGGTCATGTCTTTAGCTTCTGATAACGCGATACTTCCCGAAGAACTCCATTTCTCTCTGGATCTCTTTGTCATTGATGGAGCAATACTGACCCCTACTGGCGAACCTTAAAAACACAACAAGTAAAGAACACAGAAAACACAAAACAATGTAAATATGCATAAACTATTATAATATAAACTATGACCTATGTGCCATGTTTACATAAGTTTTTGTCGACCTCCATACTTCTATATTTGTGCCTCTGAAATTTGCTTTGTCATCATAAAGATATTCAAGCCTAAATATTCAAAGCTCATCTCTCCTTATCTCTAGTTGGTTTCTGTAAGTTTAGGTTTTCCATGAAACCCTTTATCAGTCATCAGCCTCCCCACTTCCTGTCCTCCATCTCAACAAAAAATGACAAGTTATAAATAAAGGCTGAGGCTTTTCAAATGTAAGTCCATTTTGATTGTTTATAACAACATGAAAGCTTTCTGCTTGTCACTCTGAGTGATGGATTGTGGGGAAATCATCAAACTCAGAGGCAATGGACACATGCAGCACATTTCTTGTCAGATGTACAGTGACCTGCACTCTTCGAAATCCAAATTATATTGATTATGGATGGGTTTTTATGGGTTATTAACAAATATTTGAACCATTTCCATTTGGGGAACCAATATAAAAACATAGAACTTCAGTGTTTTAAATATCCGAAAAGAATTGAATGCATTGAGTGACAAGACTTCAGGTTTATTGCAGTTTCTCTGTAATTCATAGAGATTTACACAGTTCTGTAGTTTTGTGGATTATAGACTTTCTGACATCCTTGGTGGAACACAGGAAAAACTCAAAAATACGCAAAAAGGTTGCAAAAGATGGAAGTGATTGCACTCCTGAGCTTGTCTGTTTTTGTTTAGTTGCTCTCAGTGGTGCCCAGCCACGTGCAGCAGGTGTCTAACTGATATTCTGGGTGTTCCTGCACCATCAAGCCTAAGAAAGTCAACGACCCACAAAAGAATCAATTTGTGGGCCCTGAGTGGTGTGTGTATGCGTGTGTGCGTGTGTGTGATGGAAGTGAGTCCCTGCAGCTGCACATCTGTCCTACTCAGTAAATCTGTTCAAATCAAGTCTATTTCTTTTTTTTTTTTCTTGCATGTTGTGATAGTCCTGATGAGGAAACGAAACCTTTCTGATTGCTTTCATGCAATTGTCAAAATGCGAACAGTGTTGTTTTTCTCTGCCTTGCCACAGTCTGATAAAAACATAGCATTTTCACTCTTTGAGAACGAGCAACATGTCTAAGCTCCTTTATCTCCCTCTCAAGCCTTCACATTTATTGTGAAGGTTTCATCTGAAACCAGCATTGCTGCTGTGTTGTGTTTCTGTGGCTGTGCGTCATGTTCTCTTGTGTCTGCCACCCTTGAAGGATTCAATAACACATTCATTTTGACATAAAGCAAAAATTCATGTTTTGTGTGCCAATACAAAACTGTCAGTGGGGGGAAAAAAAAGAAAAAAGAAAAGCCTCCATTACTCTGTAATCCTTGCTTTTTACTTTTTTGTGTTGAAAGAATCAAAGTGATGGACAAGAACATGAAACTTGCAATTCCATGCATGTCCAAGTCAGCAGTGATTCTTATTGAGTCCTTGTCTGACTGTTATGGTCTGCTGTGAAGAGACAAATGTGTTTTAAGGAGATTATCACTTCCCCACGTTACCTCTTTGATCAATTTTTTATACATTTCAATCTTCACTGACAGTTTGAACCACTTTAGATCCAGTTGTCTTCTGCACATGTCTGCATGTTTTATTTTGAAAGCTCAACAAAGATCATAAGGTTTTCTATCCTAATACAGAAAGAAACTTTAAAGAAAGAAAATACTTGATCATTTTATCTCTCACATATACAAGCTCACCATTTGATTTTGATGTCTGGCAAATTCTGAGCATAAAAAAAAAATCAGAGTTTTACTTATTTGCAGAAGACATATTTCCCATAAGAAGGAAGAAAATTATAGTTATAATTGTCTTCCTGTACATATAGTTATATTACCAGAATGTGAGACCAACTGGTCCTGATTTAACTTCACATTATAATGCTGTGGTGAGCATGTAAAGCACTTCTCATTCCCTTTACTGTTTTGGAGTGGCCTAATCAAAGTCTACACTTTTATCCAACTGAGATGCAGTGGAGTGAACTTAAACAGGAAGTTTGAACTTGATCTGTTTAAAATGTGGTTAACACAGTTGCAGAATACCTCCACTATGATGTTTTGACCACCACCAGGGCCAACTAGCACTTTGTCCTACAGGGTCAAATTGGTTTGACTATAAGAAATACATGACTTAAAACATTTAGGTGTATTCATGTTTCACACTTTCCCAATGTAAATTTTTTCTCAGTCTGAATATGATTAGATAGGTGTTTTGATCTTAAATTCTGACCACTGTGAGAGTTTAGCATTGGAATCAGAGGTCAACAACCTGCAGTGTGCACAGCTTCTGTCACTGGTTTTCATTTTAATATAGTAGTACGTGGAGGAAATAAAGATTTTGGACTGAAGAGCTGCAATTTAGCCATACAAACATCTTGACTGTAAAGTAAAAGTATGAGAGTGCTTTGGTCTGGTCAGGCCATGGATGACTCCACTGATCTGCTGAATGTATTTTGAGTGTTGGTAGATAAAAGCCACAGTGCAGCTTTTGCTTTTATTGTCTGTCTCCTGGCTGTCAGCTGTAATTATACAGCAGTCACAGCATCAGTCCTCGGCTCTCAGAAGCAGATTTAAAAGCTGGACTATATCCACAACTGCCATCCAGATTGTGTGTGTCAGAAAACATTCATGTGCACGAGTGAAAAAAGCTGCTGTCAGGACTGTGAGTCGAGATAAAGGTGAAGAATAATGCATATGTGTGGGGATGAGAGACACATGGTCAGACAGAAGGTGAGACTGAAAGACAAACAGGAAGCAAAGTGGTGTTTAGTGAGTCAGACGGCTGGGCTCACTTCACTGGAATGCTATGGGAACATAAGGGTAGCATTATAAAGTTAAAAGAGAAAACCTAATTAATGTTATCTGAACATCCCCTTGGAGGGGAGTTAAAATTAAATTAAATTAAATCAGTGTCAGCTCAGTGGAGACAGCGAGAAAGGACCCAATTACAGCTCAGAGCTTTACCTAACGTACATGTCCTGCACTGATACTGCTGCACAGGTGGGCTCTGCAGAGTGACACACTGAAACCTGAAGAAAGAACTTGCTTCCTCTGCTCACCTTGAAAGGCTTCTGTGTTTCCTGTGCAGTGGATTCAACTTTCACTGCCAATGAAGAAAGACGTAAGCATGAAATAAACTGCGACTGACAGGAAAGAGACGAGATATTGAGTCAGATGAGAATTCATGCTTTTCTTTTAGCTGCATTGCTGAGTGACTGTCTGTAATAATAGGTTTTTTTTTTTGCCATTTTTTAAAATAACTATGAATCACTTTCTGGTCTCTGGTTGTTACAATTATTTGTGGAATAAACCTGGAGGGAGAAAGGGGGCGGAGCAAGTTTGGGGTGTTGGCGCCTCCATAGCAGCTCCAGCAAAATCTTAGTTCAGTTCATATTTTTAGGAAATTCAGCCACTCTTAATAGCTGATTCCAACTTAGTTCCGTTCATCTCAGAACAAATAGATTTCTACTTGGAGATCAATCAATCAGACATCAGCCTCATAGGAAGCACTAAAAGCTTAACTCAGAGGGCAGATTAGTGCATGTAATAGGAAGGTGTTATTATGCATGTGTCCTCTAGGATTCAGGCTGTTGTTGAACTCATATCAGTGTCTGTGACTCCTGACTTGATGGAAACCAGGATGACCCTTCAAGACCAAGCAGATCTATTATTGTCCACTGAGGCAGAGAGGCTTATATTCAAATCTATGCTGCGAAACGGGGATAAACGATCAAAATGATTGGCTCTCTAGCTCAGCCACAGAGCTGCATCCTAGACTGAACCTCAGATTAGACCGTCTGAAGCTTCTCTAAGTGAACATCATCTGACAATAAATAATCAGTTTAAAGACTTATTTAGAAATATATGCAAAGGAATCCAGTCAGGATCAACATTGGGATCATTTTCGTCTGAATATACCAACATTGAGTCCCGACTGTGAGATGAAATCAGATGAAGGGCCCCTTACAGAGCAATAACATACAGAGTGGCACAGCGCCAGGCCCAGACGGGTTCCCAACCAATCCTGCATTAAGTATTCCTGGAAGGTTGGCTGTTCTTGACGGATTTGGGAGGATTTTGGGATACAAACGTAACTACAATTAAAGCTGCAAGCGGTGTTGGAGGCCCTCGCAGCGAAGCGTGCCCCCAGCCTCGTGGGAACCGCGGGGGTTCCAGCAACACCATGCACTTGCCACCGCCAACGCTCTCGCACAGTTCCTGCACCCATCTGCCAGGCAACATACACTGACGTCTTCCTCAGCGCTCCTCGACGATGCATGAGCGCATCTGAATTGCACTTTCAACAGAAAGAAAGACTGCTTTAACTCAAAAAAAACGTTTTGGTTGTGTTGGTTGACGTGACTCTGCAATATCGCATGGACATCACAGGAAGTTCCCTTTGATTAGCAGACTGGAGTGGAAGTCCCCCTGTTCAAAAAGGGGGACCAGAGAGTGTGCGCCAATCATTTAGGGGTCACAGTCTTAAGCCTCCCAGGAAAGATCTATTCAGGGATCCTCCAAAAAAGTTTTCTGTTTGCAGGTTTCAGCCACAGTCTAAAATTATGGCTCATGACCCATTTTCCTGTCAATCTGCTGTGAAATAAAGGATACCAGAGCCAAAAAATACAGACTTTAGACTTTAATATAGACTTTTTTTTTTTATTCAGGTGGATCTACTTACATAACGAGTTTCAGATCTTTACGACCTACGATTTTCATTCTTTCTTTGTTTAATAGATTGACCTTCAGCAAAGAGTCTAAAGAGGGGGGGCTGCAGAGCAGTTTGACCACGCCCACTTGCAATTCCAGATTTTCCCCGGGAGACAATTTTGGTGAGTTTTTGAATGTGATAAAGCCATGTAAAATGGCAGAAAAATAATTAAAACATTTTTTTTAATTGAGAAATCTTGCAAATACAAGAGGCCTTCATCAGTGTTTCGCCTAATAAAAGTTGATTTTTGCCCAGGAATAAACTGGCTGAAAACTATTCTAACTTACCTTTCAAATCATCAGCTTCCTCCAACTTGGTGAAAAAGTAACAAAATCCTTTCATCATTTGATTAAAACTAATTTTCTGCCACTTGTGGAACAGACCAAACAAGATATGAAAAGATGGTTGGCTTTACTATTATCTCTTATTGTTTGAGTCAACTCTGTAAAGAGTTGATTCTTTACAGAGTCAACTCCAATACCAAAATATTTTTTACTTATTTCAAGCTATACCTGTGTCTATCTCGTTTCAAAATTAATTAATCTCTCCGCTTATTTGGATAAATAAATCAGTATGTATAAGAGAATTTTTAGAAACACCAAAAAGCTCAGTGAACTCTCTTTACTTTACCCTTCACTCATATTACTGAGCTCTCCTTATGAATATTACTCCTCTGTGGTTAGAGGACTGGAACGGTTCACCCCCGACTTGGCTTCAGATTGAATTTACTACAACTAGGCCATATTCTCTCCTTGCCTTATTTTGTGCATATAATCATGAGCCAATCTCTGCACATCATAAGGCAATTTAAAAAAATGTTTGGGAATCCAAAATATCTCCATCTATCCTCCAATAATAAACAGCCACCTTGGCCATATACCACATTTCAGGCCTGGAAAATCAAGGATATTTGTCGAAAATACCTTTGGCTGCTTTGAATGCCTCTCTGTAAAATTCATCAAATATTCATTTATCTTTCTCTCTACAAATTAGGAACTTTGTACATAAGAAATTGGTCATTTTTCCAGACATCCCTCCAACATCCTGGTCAGACTCTTTGCTGAAGGTCAATCTATTAAACAAAGGAAGAGTGTCTGATATACAGAGAGATAATAGACTAAGTCAACCCCTCTGTAAATGAAACAAGGGAAGAATTAATTAATGACATGCGGGTTTCATTCTCTCATGTGGAATGGAAGAAAGGTCTTCATAAAGTTCACACATCATTTATCTGCTCATAGTGTGTAAACTCTAACACAGTTTAAAGTCATAAAATGCCTCCTGTATGTTTGCAACATGCCTTTTCCTCCCTGCTGCCTCGGCCGCTTATTCTGTTTAAATGTAAAGACACAAAACCGCCAACAGTCACTGGATTAGAGATATGATGCAAAATCTAAAATTGGAAGAAAATCAGATACACAATGAATGGCTTTGCTAATAAGCTCCGTAAAATATGGAAATCGTTTATTCAACATGTGAATATATTACCTGGTCTGGAGTTAGAGATATGCACATCATTTTATATGCACTGTTGATGAGTCCTATGCTGAATTATAAGAATATGCCCTAAGCTTTTTAGTTTGGTTATTCATTTGTTTTGTAGTTGATGTTATATTTGTAAAACCCTCATTACAGCAATATTATTTTCAGTTTTTTGGGGGTAAAGCTCTATCAGTTTGCTTTTTCTGTCATTTGCCATTCCTTTCTTTCAAGCAGTAGATCATCAGTTTGAATTAAGTCTGGCCTTTGACTGGACTGTTGCAGCCCTGGACAGTAACAACACTTACTGTCCTGCTCAGAGGTCAACCTCCAGCCCACTCAGCCTCTAGAAGATGACAGCAACAGGATCATCACTGGAGTCTCTGATTGTAAATCTTCTTCACAGCACAAATTATGTAATGATCAACATTACATTGGTGAAATCATAATGACGTTACAATTTCTACTTTTTATTTCTCAAAAGTAGAACTTCGTTTTACTTTTTCCTTGTACAGTGAAAACAAAACTGATAATGCAAAACAGGACAAATGTGATGGTTTTCATAAACAGAAAGAAAACCACATCCTGGAAATGGTTAGAGCTACTGTATGTAGCGCTTACATGTTTACATGAGGATGATTGACAGCTCTGTGACCCTCCTCCTGACTCTGATTGGTAATAACTTCTTGGCCACAGCTCTCAGGTCAGGCTGCAGCAGAGACTGTTTCCCTGGTCAACTTCTTACTCATCATGAACACTTTGAAAAAGATTGATATAAGAGAATCCTGTGCTTTTACTTCAACTGTTTCACCAGCAGGACTTCACAGAGGAGGAATTGCTACACCAGGGAAAACCAGGGGAGACGGAGCAGTGGGGAGCAGGAGCTCCGGCACGAAGCAAAGGATGTTTCCACTCACCACTACAATGATTGGAGATGATCATCCACTGGGAAATGGATGATCATTTTGTCTGCAATCCTGGGGTTGGTTGAGTAAACAGTTCAGGTTCATGAATTAACAACAAATCAAAAAAGAGAGAAAAAATAACTTCCTGGTGCCAAAATACAAAGTATTCATCAAGACTTGATGTTGAAACTGGACAGATGTAAAGATGAAAAGGTTTGTTGTTTCCTCCTCAGGGTGCGAAGACAATTTGCCAAACTGTTTTAATGGCATAAAATAAACCATTCACATACACGCCCTGAAGCACGGGGACGTGATGTCACAATGGACAAAAGAAATCAAGTGGCAAAAATGAATTACGACTTAAATCAGCATATAAAACTAATACTGAATTACACTTAAATCAGTCCTTCATTTAACTTTACTTAAACTGACGGTTTGCAGCTGCAGCACCAAACATCTGTGCCAATACTTTTTTCTTCCTCAGCGCTGAGGAAGTGATGACGACAATCTGAGTCACACCATGTCAAATACACCTCACCTTTAAGAAACCCCACAGAATCACATCAGCACAGGATGTCCTTACTCAAAGAAAGAATAAATTGGGCATTCAAATTTAATTTATTTGATTTGATTTTAGATTCACTTCAAAGAAAATTAGATTGGTGGAGTCTGATGGGACAAGAGAGGATATTAACCAAGCAGAGAACCGCACCGTGGATGTCTACATCTGTAGATATAATTACACCTTCATTAAGTGAACAAAGCAGTGTGTAACAGGAAGTGACATCCAACGTCGCGATACAGATGTGACCGGGCACATCAGCCGTTTGGTCTCCCGCTGTGTGGACGTGACGGGGGTCCGCATGGAGGAATGAGGCTGGGAAATGAAAGCGGATCGGGAAAGTTGCTGCCTTCAATTCACAGTCAGCTGAAAAAAAAAAAACCATCTGCGACAGAAAAGCTGCAGAATCAGTTTGGTTGGAGCGTCTGAGTCCAGCTGGAGATCATGTACCTACATAATGTCTCATTAAGTTGTGCAGCTGCAGCTGTAAGCCAGCAACATTCCTGCTTGGATGTAATCTCATTACTCAATTTGCTTGCTCATTACTTCATTATTGCTCCTTGTTTTGTGGACTTTGTCTTTGTCTCACTGGGAAACATCAGCTTCCAGTAAAAGTGATAAAAATGCAAAAAAAACTGTTCAGAATTGTCTTATAATGGCCAGGTATCATCTGTTTTTTCAGATAAAGAAATATTGCAGTCATTAAGCAAACTGTAAAAAAAAAAAAAAAAAAAAGCACTTAGAAGGTTTTCAGAAAAAAAATCAACAATTTTTATTTTGTCCACATCAGTTGTTTCTGATAAATCCTACAAAAACACCAAAACTCAGATCACAGAAATTCAGCTGGAAATCTTTAGCAGTCAGAGGTTGCACTAACTAGCATTACTTAGTTATATTTATTTGAGTAAACTTTTGGAAAAATATGTACTTTTATGAGAAGTTGTACTTAAATGTGTTGTTATTATTATTATTATTATTATTATTATTATTATTATTATTATTATTATTATTATTATTATTATTATGAAGGATTGCTACTCTTGCTTGAGTATAATTTCTGGCTACTCTCGCCACTGTGTGTAATTTCCCTGACTGAAAAGCAGATAAAGATTTCAAGTTTCTGTCAAGGTGAGACATCCTGTTTGCACTCAAGCTTTTTTTTTTTTTTTTTTTTTTGCTCTAATGTTGCTGTGAGCTCAAGTGAATATACAGTAAACACCACACATTGTCAGTGAAAGTACTTTACACTGATCTAAAATACAGAAACATAAACTATTCTGAATTAGTTCTACATAAAAAACCCTGTAAAGTTGTTTCTTCTGTTTAAATCTCTTTGTTTGTATAGATGATGCTCACTTGTATTATTTCTTTCATTTTAGTCTGTCAGAATTTGCACTGACAGACTACATTTGTTGTGTGTCTGAAGAAATCGTTATGAAATAATAAAACAAATGTTATGATTAGTTACTTAGTAATTGATTAGCCTTTTTACTTTTCACACCGTACTGTACAGCAGGATGTGGCAGGATACGATGCACCTGTTAGGAAAATGTGTCAATTTCAGAGAATTTAAAGTGACTTTTAAAATCAACAGGTTTTTCAATCGCAGATTCATTCCAAAGAAGCATTGCTACGACAAAGACTTTCTGGACTAAACACATTTTTCACTTTTCATGCCAAGCAGATTTTTTTGTAAACATTTGAAAGATGAGATAGTTTGAATCATTTATAGGTTCTCTGCAAACTTTAGCTAAAGAAGACACATGAGAAAATGGCAGGAAGATTTGATATTGATATTGACTATGACTGATTTTAAGTGTGTACTGGAGAGGACTGAATGTTGAAGTTAATTTAAAGCATGCTTTAAATAAACAAAGTTTTATTTTAAGGGTATGCACATAACTTAAACCAAGTTACCATCTCTTGTTTTAATCTCTTTTTGCAAGATTTTCAGTTGTACAAACTTCATGCCACATAAAAGGTGGAAAATGTTTGCGAACGTTTCACTCTGGTTTTCATGAACCTGATGTGATATCAGAGATATGAACTACTGTACAAGATGAAAAATATCCAAGATGTCATATACAGATTCCCTCACACATGAATTATTAATGCGGTTTAGTTTGCAGCAGGAGACTCCAAACCATCTGCAAAAAGTTGGATTCATGATAGCAACGGCAATAAGTTTCACAATTTAGCCGTTTCTCATGTTTCTCGTATTCACTCCCGTCAGGCTGGCTCAGGGCCGCTGTGGCTACAATGCAGCTCACCAGCATCAGTGTGTGAATGAATGTGGAGCTCTTCAGAGTCCTCTGGACTTGATAAAGCGCTATGCAAAACAGGCCATTTAACGGTTTTTTCTTTATATTCAGTCGACTTTGTCACTTTTGTCATACAAACAGCTGAGCGAACCATCAAAAGCACTTTGTGAAAAAGGCACAGCTGCTGACTGAAGTTGCTCTAAAACCTTCCATTGAAACTTTCTGTCAACTCTTTAGTCCTCCACTGTCTGCCCTTCCAAAACTCAGGAATGTGTACCAACAGACGGTTGAGCACACTGAAAGCATGACTTAAGTCCCTCTTACAGGTTCAGCTGTAAAGGTTTCTGCCAAGCCATTTTCCCTTTTTACATAGATTGTAACAGCAATCAACTATAAATACTAAGCTTATCTGTATAGAATATGCTCTGTTTAATTAAATATGGATGATGCCCTCAAGCAAAACCTCTGCTCATTGAACCTAGATTGAATTCGTGTCAAGTTGAAACGAGTTTCACTTCTCTGGTTGTTATCTGTGGTTATCAGAAGGTCAGTTTCAAAACGTGTCTTTTCTCAGCTGAGCAGCCTTTGCATTAACAATATCTGCTCAACTGAGATGGGTCAGCTGTCTGTGGTACATGATTCAGCTAGTTCTTCAGAACAGCCTTCAGTTCTTATTTTACACAACATTCTGTAAAAAGCAAGAAAATGAAAATATATTTGTCCAGAGAAAGTCAGCTCCATTGTGAGTATAAAAGAGCAGGAGAACACAGAAACACAACAAATCTAAAATAGACTAAAAGACAAGAAAAACATGGAGAGCTGCTGAAGCGGGCTGCCTGTTGTTGTGGCGCCAGAAGCAAGATTATTATTGCTTGCTTCATAATTGGTTCTTGTTTTATGTTTTTATCATATAAAGTACTTTGAACTGACTTGTTGCTGAGATCAGCTATACAGATAAACATGACTTCACTTATCCTTTTGATTATTGACCCAAGAGCTCCTGTTTGATTGCTACATGGCACATAAGTATTGCAATAATGCCTGTGATTTAACAAACAGCTTTACTGATTCCATTGATTCAATCTGCTATTTTCACTCTTGTTGCTCTCCTTGTGTGTAGATGGAGTTATTATTGCATTTCATAAAATTGTCTATGCTGACTTGTTAAATGGTGCTATGTGAATAAATTGGACTCACCCGTATTGTGCTTTCACTCTCCCAATCACTGCTTAGAAATAATAATAATAAGGCACTTTGAGTCACAGCTCAAAGTCACATATATATATATATATATATATATATATATATATATATATATATATGTATTG
>VMRN01000140.1:733284-762815 GCA_010277015.1 Poeciliopsis turrubarensis | reverse complement strand
TTGATCTATAAAGCAGTCTGCAGTCAAGCAGTTTTAGAGGTTAAATAGATATTATTAGGGCTTAATTAAAAAAATGGCAGCAAATTTGCTTATTTCATAACTTCATAACCTTTGACCTTCTCTCCTCTGGTCTGTTTAACAGCTACAGTCTCAGATCAACTCTGAACTCCAGGACTGTCAGCAGCAGAAACAGCAACATTACACCTGTTGGAGAAAATATATTACATTTGCTTTGCATTTTAACCGCATGATGGCAATGATTATAGTATGATCCAATTAAATTCTGGGTTGTTGCTATGTTGTCGTGTTTTAAGTGTTTTAAGATCTTGTTCAATGTGCCCTTTATTAACTTTGAGCCCCTGCCCCTCCAAAGCTCTCTGCACGGCCCTGACATAATGTCCCAGAGTTACTACTTCAAGCTACAATCAATACAAATATGGACACTTCAGAAAATAAAAAAATAATGATAGATAAAAGGGCTTTTTTTTTTTTTTAATCTAAAAAGAACATAATAAATTAAAAATTTAAAAAGAATAAAACACCATATAGCACAAAGATTCGCCACAATACAAACAATAAACAAAAAAAAATGAACAAAAATCAGAATCACATGATCAGTACTAGCATATTTGATTATGAAGAAGCCATACTTTTAAGATACGGTAGTAAAAAAAATGATTTAAGACTCCAACCTATTTTCGCTCTCTGGTATTTCATCCCAGTCGTTGTTCGGCACATTTTCAGCATCAAGACATTACAGAGTGATTTGCATGATTAGAAAAATAAATAAATGATATGACAAGCAAGCAAAAAAAAAAAAACTATGCTCCAGTGGCAAATGTATAGCTATGTACCATCTGCATAGCTGTGACTATTAAGTGCTATAATCTGAGGAAGATATGAAACAAAAGGGCCCTGAAGATGGAACCCCTGGGATAAAATTGCTCTTCACAGATAACCTGACAGAGCTTGAGCTTATTTTGCAAAGAAAAGTTTTGGTGTTGATGCAAAACTGGTCAGAACTTCATATGATTTTCAGTTGTAATTGCAGTAAATGGAGGCTGTATGAAAAATGCACACCGCAATTTTCAGATTCTTGTTGGACAAAAAAAAGAGGGAAAACTATGCCTGATTTCCTATTTCTGCCACGTACAACTTTATTTTGGTCTGTCCCATAAAATCACAGTCAATTTCTAGGTTTGTTACGACAAAATGTGAAAACCTCCAGCCAGTGTGTATTCATTGGCGCAACACTGAACAGGATCATAAAACAGATGCACTCCTTGCATCCAGCCCGTCTTACTTTCAGAAAGGTTTCACATGATGGTGTAACAAATTCCCTTTTTCTGGAACAAGATTCAAATGTTGTCACAGGAAGTGAGCACATATATCAGAAAGTCAGCTAATTGCTTAGATCCTCTCCTGAGGCGAAAGCAATGGACCTATAAATTCAGAGTCAGGATCTGTGTCACCTCCGGTTCATTAAAACCAGAACAGAAGGTCCTGCTTCTGCTGCATCGACTCTCAAAATAGAAAGAGAGACTAAAAAACAGAGTTTATTTATTTATTTTGCTCCATGTAAATATGTAGTATTTGTACCGGCTGATGCAGAGCTCCGAGTTTGTGCTGTAGCTCCTTTGATCTGTGGAGGCAAATTTGAGTTAATGAGGGAGTTGCATGCAGCCCTTTGCAGAATTCTGCTGGTTGGATGAACACGTCTCAAAATGAATGGATGATCCATTTTATGAGAAGAAGAAAAGTCCTTGTTGCCTCTGATCTCAAGCTCTGCTTTCCAACATGTTCCCATATGTAAATATGCTGCACTCTAAACTGCATTTCAGCACCAGGTTATAGCTTTGCTCTGCATTCTCGCTGATAAAAGGTTTCATACCAGTTGTGTGTGTGTGTGTGTGTGTGTGTGTGTGTGTGTGTGTGTGTGTGTGTGTGTGTGGGAGGGGATGTCAGGGGTTTGTGTTGTATTTCATCCCAGGTCCGTGTTTTGTTTAAAGAAAAAGACAGTAATACCTATTGTGTAGCTTAATTTTACACAATTCAAAAAAATTAAATAAAAAATCCTTCTGAAAATCATGTAAGTATTTGAATCTGTATAAAACAGCTATAATTGTCGTTCACACAGGTTGGTTATGTGAGTCTCAGTTTGACCAGGATATAGGCAGAATAATATGAAGAAAGAACTGGAAACAAAAAGTGAGAACCGCAGAGAAAACACAGAGACATGAGGATGATGAGAAAGAACAGAATTCAGACGAACCAGGAGAGTCCAGAGGAGAGAGACCTCTGGGCCGCCCTCTTTGGAGGGCGGCCCAGAGGTCACTGGACCCACTGGAGAGGTCATTCTGGAGAAGGTCATGTGCTCCAGATCTGCCCTGTCCCTAAGTGAGGGCTGCATCAGTCAAGTCATGTTTATTTTTATTATTGTTTTTTGTATAGCACAAGACAGTTTAAATGCTTCACATGAGAAGTAATGATGAGTTGGAATCCAGGTGAGATTCATCTACTTTCTAGTTACTGTTAATCAAAGGTAACTCCAAATTGTTTCTTGAGCTTCAGGAACTCAGTGTTTCTGCATTCTTGCAGTTTTCTGGAGGTTTGTTCCAGATGTGTGGTGCAATAGAAGCTGAATGCTGCTTCTCCATGTTTGGTTCTGGTTCTGGATGCTGAGCAGAACCAGAACCAGAACCTCAGGGTGCTGGAAGGTTGATTCAACAACAGCAGGGCTTTCATGTATTGTGGTGCTAAAGCGTTCAGTGATTTATGAACTAACAGTATTATAAAGTCTATTCTCCCAGTGTAGGGATGTGTTCCATCTTCCTGGTTTTAGTCAGAACTCCAGCAGCAGCGCTCTGGATCAGCTGCAGCTGGAGGGTTGATTTTTACCACAAGTGTTGTGTGCATGAATATTTTCAGGCTATTTGGTTGAGAATGTGTTCTGACGAGGCTTGTTTATTAGATTAAAAGTATGTTTGAAACATGTACTGAACATACTTATACATACTTTTTCTACAGCTCTGAAATACTATTTTTATCTTAAATATGTTTTCATTAACTGTAATCTACGATTTGTAAACATCAGTCTGCATGCGTGTGCGTGTGTGTGTCTGTGTAATGGATGTATATGAGGTGTTTCATGTAGTGATGGAGTCACTGACTGGGTCTGTATAATGTTGCCAGAGTGAGCTGTTCTTGGCTGCAGACTAAATAATGAGTCAATCAAAGGAATATTAATGTACAATCCAGTCCATGCTGAACTTAGAGGTAATGGCCAGAAACCTAATGTGCAATGAAAGGTTTTTGGGGTCACGCTGTGAGAATCTCTCTGTCAAATGAGCACTTTGACAAAGTGAAAAATGGATTTCAACTCAATGCTCCCTTTCATTTGTTGAGCGGCCAGCTGATGAGCAATACGCACGGGGCCCAGGTAGACCTGCTCACGTCTCAAACCATTTAATTGCTATATTAGCTAAAAATATGCATGAAAAAGCAGCAGGGATGCTTTTATTGTGTCACACGTTTGAGTCTTGTTTTAATTGACATGAAGCTCTGAGTCATGAGTCAGATGAGAAATTATTCAAGAGCTAGAATGTCAACCAAAATGGAAGCTGAAGCTGAAGGATTGGAACATCAAGTTCTGTTTTGCAGAGCAGAACTTGATTTGCCTGAGTCCAACACTTCTCTGTCTTGGTTCTGATGACCCGATGTGTTTCAGATGCTGCCCCGCTTCACAAACTTCTTTAGGCTGATTGGTCATTACCAGACTGTGTGATGAACCTGCATGCAGACCCGCCTCCATTTGATGGCTTGTTTTAGGGGCCACAGAAAATTGGCTTTTTATTACATATAAGTACATAAACAAATGTTTATGTAACTTTTCAAATAAACTAACTTGTTGTTTATTCATACTAAATGAGCAATAATGATGTAAACATTGATCATGTAGAAAATGCTGAGTAATTAGCATCAGACTAGCATAAGTTCATGTGTTGCAGAAATTTAGAATCTGTTTCCAATATCTGGAGTCTAAAACTATTATCATCCCCCATGTTATATTTCCATCAGCTTGAAGTGAAAATAATCGTAAATCACAATTAATAAGGCTTAAAAACATCCAATTGTGTAATTACTCTATATATTGTGGTTTACTTGATGGATTACATGACTGGATTAAATTCACTTTTTAATAGTATTATAATTAATGAAATATGACTGTGTCTTTTCTTTCTTCATTGATGTTACTTGTATTGTAAGAATAGCAACATTACTCAGGAGCAAATGAAATGGACTGTGTGTTCAATCATTACTCAGATGAATGTAACTGGTACTACCCACATTCTTGTTATCAATGATTTTGTAGCACAATCTACTTGGTTTCCATAGAAACTTTTTCCTTTATTTTGAATGATTAATTGAGCATGCTGTATATTTAACAACTAGGATCAACTGGAATATATGTTGTATGTATGATTGAATTGAAAGGTTTTATGTATAAAATCCCTTGAGACAACATTTGTTTTAATTGGTGCTATATATATATAAACTGAACTGACTTGAATTAGATTTATTTGACTATATTCTGTACATATATTGTGCTGTAGCCCCTCAGGGATGCTTCTTGGCCAGGAGCATTCAGCGTCCTCCTTCTATTATCTTACATCTTTCTTGGTTGGCCAACGTGAAGCTCAATGTAACTCTGGATTACAGAGTCACACAAAGGTTTCCTTCAGTAATCCCACATATATGTGGCTCTAACAGACACTGAATAATGGGCTTTGAAGAATCTTTATTTTCCTTTTCTTCTTCAAATCTTTAAGTGAGAGTCCATATACAGTATTACACCCAAAAGGTGTAAAAAAAAAACAATCAAATTTGATTTTTGGTACAGTAATTCTTTCTTAACAGCACAGTGTCCCGTTACTTCTGAGTCTTACATTGCTAAGTTTTCCTTTCAGGACTAATGAAGAGTGATGCATCTGTAGGATTTTTACAGGCAATCCGTCAATCCTGTAAGCAGAGTTTCTATTCCCTACTGGCACAAGAGTGATTACCTTGTCTGTGTGCTGCATGACTTTTTGGGCTTTTGTATGTTTTTCCCTTCTCCTCTGAGAGGTGATCCTGGACCGAAGATGAATATCAATGTTACATGTTGGGACGATGAACCTGCTTGTCGATTCATCTCCATCTCTTCCGGGTGATGACGTTCAACTGCAGAGACAAAAAGAGAGAGAGAGGAGAAATCACTAATAAACCCAGGATCTTATAGTAAGGTGAACACACACATCAAAGACTGTGCATTGCTCTGAACAACATTCAGCTAATAATCCCTTCAGTTCAACATTAAGTCTCTGAACTGTTGTTCCCGACTGCAGCTAGAAGCAGCTTATTTAATTTCACAAGAACACATATAAATTAAACTGAAATAATAACTACTGCACTACAAAGAGTTATTTTCTTTGTATCAAAATACAGAGAAAATTCTTTACAAATAAACCAAAATCTAAAATATGAAGAAAAAAATAACGCAAAAAAAATCAAAGGGATGATTTATGCTTAGTGATTAAAATACAAAAATGCATTTAAATAGCTTTTTTTAAAATTACAAACCACGGGTACTTATTTTAAAAAAACAGAAGAAAAGAAATATGAATGTTTCAGAATAACTTATACTTAGTTACAAACAGCAAATCTGCTACTTTTACAAAATTATTATACTTTTTTTATTTTTTTTTCCAAAATGACGGAGTCAAAATTTATTTCAGTGTTATGCAGATGTATTAAGACGAGAACACTAAGAAACTCCTCTTATGGAAGTATTCACAGCCTTTGCTTACTACTTTACAGATCCAGACATCACTGCGTTCATCTTTCATTCTGCTGCCGCAAAACATCCCCAAGGCATGATGCTGCCACTGCCATGCTTCACTGTTGGGATGGTGGAGTTTCCTCCATGACTCCTGGCATTCACAAAGAGTCCAGCCTTCCTCTCATCAGATCAATCAATCTTGTTTCTTTACAGTCTGAAAGTCCTTCTGGTGCTTTTTGACAGACTCCAGATCGGCAGCTCCTTTTAGATTCCTACAATGAGCTCATTGTAGGAATTTCTTCCTTTTATGAATGATGAAGGCCACGCTGTCCTCACAGCTTCAATTTTATGCTTAGTTGTGTGCTGACATGTTCTGTCATTCTTTTCTCCAAACATTTTGATTTTCAGCTATGTGCATACTCCACAAAAACATGCCTGCTTTGTTGGGTTTATGGCGATAGTTTCCACAAAGTGTATAGGCTGCTCTAAAGTCAGATTAGGCTGCACTTCATACATTTCTAATCTTCCTTTCCATTATATACGGGAAAAGTATTCCATGAAAAATCAATAATTTCAGAACAATGAGAGTTCAGAATAATCCACTGAAAGCTTTTGTGGCCTCCGGCTTCCCCAGGAGAGGCAGTTCTGCTGACAGTCACCATGACCAGAAAGGTTGAACTTCAGACCTTTCATGACATTATGTGATATGATATAATATACATGTGTTTAAAGTGAAAGATGCACTTTAATATATTCACTTCTGGCCCAGCCTAAACTACTGAACTGTTGAGAATCATAATTTGGATATCTAAAAGCTTCTAAACTTGAGCTGATTGTTTTGGTTTGGACCACCAGAAGGTCACCACAGGTTCATTTCTACAAGTGTAACACAATACCTATAGATAACTGCACACGATAAAAACGTAATGTTGTACATTCAATATCTAAAAAGAAAAAAAAAAATGATTGTAATGAAAAAGCTATTTTTTCTTCCATGCATCTCATATTGCACGCTTGGATCATCACGCGCAGTCACTGAGTGCGCGAGGAGCTTGTTGGATACCTGGAGAAGGAGAGAGAGCGAGAGACGCTGGCACGCGCCTTTCTAAGTGTATCTGCGCGTGTCAGGAGGGAAGGAGCGGGGCCGTTTGAAGGTTCCTCAGCTGCAGTCGCACGCGCCCGGTTTGCTTGCGCCAGTGGACCCACGAGGCAGCCGGAGTAGATACGAGCCGCGCGTGCCATAGCGCATCGCGCTGCTTTGGAGTTGCGCGTGGAGATTCAAGTCAGAGACATTCTCTGCGCTCTGTAAGACTTCGCGTGAGAAAGGAAGAGGCAGACAGTCCAAACTCACGCCGGCAGACAGACAGATAGACAAACAGACAGACAGACAGACAGACAGACCACCTGGAAAAGTTGGCTGGAGGCAGCGCGTGGACGCTCTAACAGCAGCGGTCAAAGTCTTTCCGGGTCTTTCTCAGCGGACTCCCGAGGAGCGCAGCGGAATGTTCGCCCCGTGACGCACCGAGCCATCAGTCCTGCGCTGCTCTGAGTCGGAGGGGTTCGGCTCGGGGATCCAGGCGGCGCTCGCTTCACCATGTCAGCGGAGCCCGAATAGACAGACAGAAAGACAGACAGACAAACAGGAAGAGAGAGAAGACAAAGGTGAAAAAGAAGTACAGCAAACTGAGCAGAGGGATTACAGCCGGACGCGACATGTTCCTGATTAACATCATCTCTGTGGTGTTTGTGTTGGGTGAGTACACAAGTGGCGCGTGCACACGCACACACACCGGGGGGCACTGGGTCTTGCCCGCGTGCACTTTGGTCCCCCACCGCCCCTCCCCTTCCTCGAGGAACATTAAACCCATTAAGATGTCACCAGCAGCCCTGTGTGACCGGGTCCAGTGGGGGCTGCTGCATGTGGAGAGATGTGGGCTGGAAGCGCTGTGACACTTTAGAAAACTGGCAGGAAACCAACTGAAAATATTTTCAGTTATTGCATGAAATGCAACGCGCTTGTTGGGCAAACATGTCTAAGAACAACAAACTGCTTCACTGGATCAAACTTTCCTTTTCTTTTTTTTCTCCATCCTGTGTTAATTAGTAAACATGTTTATGTTTGCGGGCAGCATTTCCGTGTTTAGTCTGTTTTGCTTCTCTTTGTCCGGTTTCATTTCAGTTTTATCTCCACGTCTCGTTGCTCATGACAATCTGAGCTGATCATTCCCACCTGATCTCTCTCTCTCTCTTTCTGTTTCTCTCTCTCTCTGTCTCTCTCTCTCTCTCTCTCTCTCTCTCTCTCTGTCTCTTTCTCTCTCTCTTTCTCTCTCTCTCTCTCTCTGAGGCAACACAAGCTTATCTGATCTGATCTGATCTGATCTTGCAGTCGCGGAACTCCTTCTAATTTATACGTTGAGTGGATTATTTCGTTCTGCAGCAGACCATCAAATTATACAGGATGATCATGAGACATTAAATAAGCAACTTAAGGATCACTGAAAATAACTGAAAAGTGTTTTCTTTTTGAGAGCAAAGTGTTGAAGTGTGAGTCTGTGCTGCTTTGGTTTTCTCCCACTGAGACTCACGTTTAATAGCCATTGTTTGATGCTGTTGACCATTCGCTCCAGCAGAGGGCACTTATTCAACCATAAAAAAAAACAAATCTAATCATAGATCATTTTTACAACCTGAATGAGGAAATGTATTTGTAGGTGTATTATATTGATGCATGCCACGAGTTTCCCTGCAGGCCAGAAAATGTTCAACCAACCACAGAATGATTGTTAGCCTTGTTCAAACCAGCTGACCACAGCGAGTCACCGGCCCTGTCCATGAGGAGCCCTGAGACAGACACCAACCAGTCACTGATAAATCAATTAGGTGATCAGCAGATGGTTCTGAAATAGAGAAGGAAGACAAATAAGATCTACAACGTAAACATGTTTTTACTCCATTGATATCAGGTTTATGTTAGATATTCATTAAAACACAAAAAAAATCAAAACTACCAAATAGATCACTCACTTAAGAAACCAGTCATGATGCTCTTTTATGGCATTTAGTCCTAAAACCCGAAAAATGTTCCTGAGATTTTGCGTAACATCTATGACATGCAACGCTGCAGAACCCGTTGAAAAGCTGCTTTTATGATCCTTTTTCGATTTTGCCTCCGTCAGGGAGTGGAGGTTTTCACTTCTCCAGATTTTACAACAGATTGTAAAATTAAATAAACATCTTCACTGGCAAAAAATAAAAAAAGAAACATTAAGTGTAACCACCAGAGGGAATTGTCTCATTTAGATATAATTGGTCACACATGCAGACCACCCACTGATTTACAAGAAGCTGACATGGCTAGAGGGCAGAACTAGTGACACGCCAAGTGGAGTTATGGTGTTTCAGGCACACAGTAAGTATGACATTAAGTACGTCTGGTTACTCACTGTTTGGATTGACTGTAGGATGCTTTGGGAACTGCCTGCTATACCAAATTATGTTCAAACCATACAACTCATTCTGCACAATAATCTTAGTGCAAAACTCTGAAACAGAAGAAAACAAATCAGGTGATATTCAGAATCCTTTTCTAGTAAAGAGAGTGTTTGCTTTTGCTCCAGATACAACCAACTGAAGAACAGAGTCTGTCTGCGTGATTTAAGTCGGAGTAAATATAAAATTGTCTGTTTCTGGCCTCAGAGGTTCTTTAAAAAAACAGTAGAGAAATAAAGATGATGATGACCAGGAGTAAAGCAGAGTCAATGTTCAATTTTCCGTAAGACATTTGTGGTTATGTCAGCAACAGATAGTGGATCTAGAAAGAACTGGCAAAGTATTTCTCATTAAAAGTGTTTCAAACCGTATATCATTTTTTATGGCACTTTACAATGATGCACTGCTTTTTTCTTGATCTCAACCATATGTCGGAGTTCCTTGTGGTTGTAATGCCCCAAAAGGCCAAAAAATATGGGCCTCAGTATGTTTGCTTGGTACTGTGGAGGGACTGTATCTTTAAAAACTCATAAATAGACTTTGTATTACTGCAAATCTCTCTTGAGATTTACTGTCCAACCTTGTTCCGATGACAAATATCACACTTGCACAGTAGCTCTGTCTGTAACTATCAGGGGTGTATTACCTCTGAAGTGGCCTGTGTCTGAATGATTGAATACTATAGTTCTTAAATCCCTCTTGGTTTAAATGAAGATCTGTGAAATTTTCAGCACACTTGTTCTTTTTATGTAAGCGTTCTGGTACAACCTTAACCTAGAAATGTTCACTCATGTTCTTCAATTAGTATTATTATTTTTTCCCCTCCAAAAAGCCTGGATTATACAATCATAGTATCAGATAATGGTGAAATAGATGTGCAGGTATTTTAAGATATGGGGACTTAAAATTTAGATTTTTCAAAATGTTTTTTTGCAATTTAGCTGATGGTTTCAGTCTGGCTTTATATTGCTATAATGTGTGCTGTGAAACCCTGAAATTAATGGGAGTTATGTTCCACTGAAAAAATTGTTAATACTGTATTGCTTCCAGGCAGGGGTTCACTGTGCTGAATAACGACACGGTGGAATGAGTGATGTCTGGTTCTGAACACTTGATGATGGATTTAAAGCTGCCATCACACTCTGGCCTTTTTTTTTTTTTTTTTTTTTTACCATGTACGCTGACGTTGTTAAAAACATGTTTCTTTGGCATGAAGTGATGAGGAACGTTTTGTGGAACATTAAAGTAATGTCCAACTCTTGAAGGATGGAGTCGCTTTTGAAGGAGTCACATTGTGAAAAAATATCCTGGAGATCAATGGAGTCAGTGTCCTTCTGAGTACTGACTGTCTAAATTACTTTTCCATATATATATATATAGTAGTCCAATAACTATTATCTGTATTAATTAGATAGCAAATTATTGACTGGAATTTAACTTTTTGTTCCAACTGTTGCTTGTCTGAGGTGACTAAAGCATCTTCATAGCCTGGTGCACAGATGTCAAACTTCAGTCCTCAAGGGCCGGTGTCCCTTGGTGTCCTGCAGTTTTTACATGTGGCACAGATACAACAAAACACTGCAATGAAGTGGCTTAATTACCTCCTTCTTGTGTAGATAAGTTCTCCAGAGTCCTGCTAATGTCCTAATTGTTCTTTCAGGTGTAGTGCAGCAGAGGCATATCTAAAAGCTGCAGGACAGGGGCCCTTGAGGATTGGAGTTTGACACCCCTGGTCTAGTGGGAGATTAAATAATGGTACTGGGGAGTCATTGGTGTGACGTTAGAGTTGCAGCTATACATTGTTATTAATATGCTATGTGAAATCTGTGATGTGAGGTAATCTTTCTACATATCCAAAATAATCTGAGAGACTGATGAGGTAGTGCCTCAGCGGTTGATAAGTAAAATAGCTACTGGAAGTTACAAAAATGTTAACAATAATGAGAAAAAATCAATTTATCCACTTGACTTTTCTATAAATTTCTATTCATATCAACATTTCTATGATATTATGATATTATTTTATGATAATTCACACATTGCTCTGCCGTGTCTCACCTTAGGGGGCGCTGTGTCACACAGTGAATGAAGCAGGCATTTGGCACAGGCCCATTGCTGTCTCTTTTAATATCACCAATAGACATATTCAATTACACGTTTCATGTATGCTGACGTTCCACAGTCTGTCTATTACAATGAAGAGCGCCTTCACTTAAAACACTCCAAGTAGTATGAAAAATAAGAAAAAACACAGTGGGAGTAGAACGGTTTAAGGCCAATTTTCTCCTTTCTCCTCAGCCATTTTCGCACTTCTTTGGAGTGGTGTGCATTAGACAGTCGGCTACCTCAAATATCAGCAGTGTTTCTGGAAGAGGCCGCATGCGGCTCGTGTCCTGGGCCTGATAGCAGGTTCCAGACTGCACTAATGTCGGCACAGTGAGTGTTGGAACACATACATGGAAAATGACCTCGTTGTTGGTGAGGTAACTCAGACAGACAGAGTCATTTCCTAGTATTGAGAAACAGAAAGGTGGATTACTAATAACTCAAAGTGGCCTGCAATATGCCACATGAGAAACAGAGAAACAGCCAACAAAGTGAGCAAATCCCTTTTCAGTCAACCAAGTAAACCTGTCTTTGATGCTGGGGTCAAAACTCATCACCTTACTGACGACACAGTTGATATGTTGATCAATTATTTAATGCACCAACGTTTAATTTGCATAATTGGATGTTTTCCACCATCAGTAAGCTTGAAGGTGAATTTAGCTGATTTAGATTTAGATTTAGTTGCTCTCTCCAGAGCTAATTGATCCCCTCTCCTGCCTGTTGATTTCTGCTCAGTGATCTGAGCTGCTGTCAGAACCCAACAGTAAAACGTCTGTTTGCTAAAAGTTATTTATATCTCTAGAGGTCAGCCGGTTGTTGTGTGGGTGTCTGTTTTGGCTTTTGCCAGATGCACAACAATGAACGGTGAGGTGAAGGAAGGCAGCTGTTGTCTTTGTATGACTGTTGTAGTGATTTTTGCAGCTTAGGTAAAGTACTGTAAGACTTTGGCTTTGTTTGAAGTATGGAAATAACATACTTGCATAAAAAGCTCAGAACAGATTTTAGTTTTTGGTTATTAACATTTTTTGCTTTAACACTAGGTCTGATCCTGGATCATTTTTAGACTGAAACCCAAACAAAACATCCCAATGAGCTCCACCCGCAGCCTGAACCTGGATCTGGTCTGCCGCTCGACGCGCTCCATCTGCACTGTTGCAAACTTTAACTTTCTGCTGTTGCTGTCTTTCTGTTTATGCTTCAGATGTGTGTGTGTGTGAGTCGGAGCTGGGATCTCCTGGCTGGAGGGAACCTCCGGACTGCGTGCGAGCGTCAGAGCTGTGCAACCAGAACAGCCAGTGCAGCTCCCGCTACCGGATCATGCGCCAGTGTCTGTCCGGCGGGGAAAAGGAGCGCAGCACCATGCTGGCCTCCAAGGAGTGCCAGGGGGCGCTAGAAGTGTTGCAAGACTCGCCACTCTATGACTGCCGCTGCAAAAGAGGCATGAAGAAGGAGCTGCAGTGTCTGCAGAACTACTGGAGCATCCACATGGGCCTGACTGAGGGTAAGCATGAGTGGAGCTAATGAGGCCTCCTGCTGCCTGTTGATGATGTGCTTTAAAGTTTTAGGCTGCAGGGTGGTTCATCTTTTCTGTGCTGAGGTCTAAGATGTTCCGTATCGATTGCTGTGTGGGAGCCTTGGCAGTTGTTGCCTGACGAAAAAAGAGGGAATAAAAAAATGTTGTTCTTTTTTGTTTGTTTCAAGTGAACTCCATGGATTTTCTATGTCAGAGTGAGTTTTAAAACAGTGAAGAACTGCTGCATTTATGGAAGCACCTTTCACCCAGACATCAGGCCAGGCTTAGATACCTGCCACCGCTGACCAAAAACACCAACATCAAAGATGCCAATGACAATGGAAGCGGATTCTCCCTAAAAGATCTCGGTCAGCTCGGTCAGAAGGGTTTTCTGCTCTGCACCCCACCTGGACAAAAGAAGGAATTGACCCGGAGGATTTATGATTTGTGACCCCGGAACAGGGTCTCTATAAGCTGCAGGAGCAGCACCACAGTGACAGGTCAGCTGTTTGTTGGACTTGGTCATCATTGCAGCGTTTGCAGTCACCTGGCGTGTTCCTGTGGGTGGTTCCTGCAGCACCACCCGCACCAGCACAGACACACACTCTCATGCACGTCCTGTTGGCTGGCCTAGTTTGGGTCCCAGCAGTGGCAGAGCTCATTAAGAGCCTCTCTCTTTGTTCCTTGTTCCACTGAGGATGCCTCTGTGCTGCTAACTGTCCTCACAGACAAACACACACATGCAGGAACACGCAGGCCGGCCGGGAAAGGCACACACACTCTCTCACACACACAGCGCTCACATACAACAGAAAGGCTCAGAAAACTGAAACAGCTTCAATGACCTGGAATACCATAAAGAATTGCAACTCTTGGTCCGTTCATGCGCTTCCATAATAGCAAACTGTGTGCTTTCCATTGACCATATATTTGATCAATTTGACATTTAGCTATTTAAAATAAATCCACTTAATGAAAACCCTGCAATTCCAAAAAAACCTTGTCTTTTGATAAAAAGTTTTGGCACTGAGCTCAGGTGTGTTTTTTGGCCATAAGGAGACTGGATTATTTCACAAAACTGCAATGGAAACACTTTTTCACATCACACATCGCATGTGACTCAGAATACACAGCCGGATGTTGGCACTGGCTCAAAGAACACAACAGGAAGTAGAGGATGATGGCGCGCCATGTTTTTTGATGACTTATCACACAAACAAACTTATTCATGTGTGATTTTAATAGCACTTCTTATTTTCTTTTTTAATGGAAACACTGCAATTGCAAAATTGGGTTTTTTCAACATTAGTCAAATATTGACCAAGTTTTGCAATCACTTGTAATGGAAACGCATCTAGTTTTATTTGTCGCTATGCTAATACATAGCGTTGCAACTCTTGGTGCTTTCATGCACTTCCATAATAGCGCATGTAATGCGTTTTGTAGTTTGTGTGTGTGGGAGGGAGTGTGTGAACTTCTGAGGGGTTTCTATAATGTATGTGACTCAGACTGAAAAAATACAAGTTGGTTTCAGTCCAGCAGCAGCTGGAGAGCCGTGGTGAAATGCAGCAGGTCAGCACACTCTGTTCCACAGCGCAGCGCTGTGAGGATGCTGGCTTCATTATCCTCAGGAAGCCCAATTCCCAGCAGAGTCTGCTCTTTTACTATCACGGTTGTGTTTTGTAAATAAATACAAATTTAGCAAAATAAAAAGCATCAAAGTTTGTATTTGGTTTGTATTTTTTTTTCCTTCTGTTGAAATTCTTTATGTAAAAATTTTTTAGCTTTTGATAAGTGTTTTTATTTGGTGTGCACTGATTGCAGTTTTTTTTTTTTTTTTTTTTTTTGCCAAATGCCAATCTCTGATCTTTAAGAAGCCAGAGATGCTGATTCCAATTTTGTTGTCTTGAAATATAGTTTGAGTCAGATAATCTGTGAAAAAAAGAGCTTCTCTGCCTTCTCCCAGTGCTCCCAGTGCTGATTAGAAACACCAAACCAAAGCCTGGAGGAAGGTCTTAGCGCTGTCAATCACCTCTCCAGGTGGCGCTGCTCATACCCTCTCTTGCTCTCTTTTGCTCTTTGTTAAGTTGCAGCTAGCAAAACCTGTCATTAACACTCATTGCCACTGAAGACAGCAGATAAATGTTTTGTCTGAAACAATACATTGTTGCGCCATCATTAATACATTTAGAAGTGAGTACATGAGAACACAGCTCCTGGCTCTGATTGGTTGTTTTTGGTCTGCATTTCTTCAGACAACAATAGAAGCTCAGGGAGAAGGTAGAGGAGCTCAGTCTTTTCATAGATGATTTATCTCATAACATTCTGAGAGAACATGGTAAGAGTTTTAACAAATATGTAAAAAAAAATGCGGGGGTCCTAGAGAGAAGGGTCCGTTGGATAGTCAAACCTCGGATTCAGGAAGAGCAGTGTGTTTTTTGCCCTGGTCGTGGAACACTGGACCAGCTCTACACCCTCAGCAGGGTCCTGCAGGGTGCATGGGAGTTCGCCCAATCGGTCTACATGTGTTTTGTGGACTTGGAGAAGGCGTTTGACCGTGTCCCTCGGGGACCCTTGTGATGCGTTCTCCGGGAGTACGGGGTACTGCGCTCCCGGTACCCCATACTCCTGGAAGTGGCTGGGGAGAGGGAAGTCTGGGCCTTCTTAAGCTGCTACCCCCCAAACCCGACCCCAGATAAGCGGAAGACAGTGGATGGATGGATGATGGATGGATACAAGATATATTTTAAAATTTGTGTGTCTAAGTTTATATACTGACATCTATTTATAAATGTACTATAAAGCCATGAAACTTTACAGAATGTCAGTGGCACAAATTCTACAGGTGAATGAGTTCAGAATCCATGTTCAACAGCAACATGCTAGTTTATTCCTCCGCTCCAACAAATCTCCACCGAGGAGATGAGTAATGATCCAGGTGACAGGACGTTAGTTTTGGGTAGGAGATGTTGGGGGCGTGAGGACTGAAATGATCTCTTTGACCTTTTCCATATGCTTATTATTTTCATCCAACACTAATATATAGCCTGAGATGCAGCAGGAGAACCATAGCCTAGGGATATAGACTTATTATTTCCATGTGCAGATGAATAATGTGGATCATAACATCTTCCATAAGGGAGGAAGGAACCTTGAAAATATCATGCTGAAATTTGTTTATGGAGCAGAATCACATTGTGCTTAAAATGCTCACTGTGCGTTCCTTGTATGTCTTTGGTTTCCTCTGCTTTCTGACTCATTCAACATTCGTGGGACTAATTAGCTTGATGCCTCAGTTAATATGGCCACGGCAAAAATTAATACTACAAATATTGGCTGATAGGAAAAGCTTTCACAATAAGGTATGAGAAGTGTGTTGATACCAACCTAGGGGTCAAAGTGTAAACTACTCATAGTTCATGCTAGTGGAACTGTGCAATGAGTTGATGGCATGGAATTATTATAAACTCCCTAAATAATCTTTACCCTGAGCCAGGTTGTGAAATAAAAATGCATATACTGACTAATATTTTATAGAACTGACAACACATTACCAAAATTGTAAAAGTAATTTCTCATTTTGGATTTGAAGCTTTTTAGATACACTAAACAACCAAGGAATGGAAATGAGTAAAACTAGTATTAGTACAATTGTAGAATCATGCATATTGACTTTTCTTTTTTCCTTTTTTTCAAAAAATAGTATATAAATACTAATTAACAAAATATTTTTTTCAGAAGTAATAATCCAAATACAATTGTTTTTGTGTGTGAAGCAAAACAGTTAGGAGAGTATCATAAAGGGATTTTTTGGTGATAAAATATTTTAAACCCTGCAGGTTGAACATCAATGGTTGCTCGGCGCTGATTTCATATTTTAAAAATGGGGCTAGGAGTTCAAACGAATGTGCAGCAATGGAATGTTACCGTATTTAGCTGTATTTGACAAGAAGTGATAGTTATTCAAAAACATATATTTCAACACAATTTGCAAGTTTTTTATTTTATGTTTTTTATCAATAACGACAGCTTGCTAAAAAAGAATAAGCAGACTTTTGACCCTCCTGCAGTTTGAAAAGTGGTCAAATGGTCCCAGGCTAATGTATTTTCTTGTCCTTCGGAAAACATTTTCTATTGTTTTGGTGATAGGTACTATTAGCATGACAAGCTGATAAAGCTTTCCCATTCAATGCATTCAGACATGTTTAGAAACAGATATTCACACTCATTGTGTGCCACTGTTTTAATGAGGTACACAATGTCAGAAGTGTTGACAAATACGTAATACTAGCAACTTTCACCTCATTATTTTCAGTATTATAGATGTTTTTTTCACTTTCTACACAGCAGCTGTCTTTCTCTAAGTTAGACTGATATTTGGAATTAAATGCTGTGAGTTGCTCAGCCGTTTCTTGGCGCTTTATTCCACAGACTAAACTATTTCTTTATGTTTTGTTGTGTGCTTTCCATCTCAAGTCATTCCTGCAAATATATTAAAGAAGCCTGAAAGTCAAGCAAACCAAAAAATGCATTGTCTGGAGACCACCTAGTAAGAAAAGCAATATTCTACCCAACTTATTGATGACAGGTTATTCAGCATTTCAGAGGACCACTGGCACAATCAGATGGATCAGAATTGTCAACCTGCTCCCAGGAGAGCGAAGAGCGCAAAGCAGCTGCAGGAATGTATTCACACATTTAACAAGGCACAGCAGAGGAAGAAACCTCCAGGGTGACAGCAAACACAAAAGAGATGCAGGAGGCAGAAATCATGAAACGCCTTTACAGTAACACTTATTTTACACAAATAACCAAAAATATATCAAAATGCATTGTACAATACCATATAAAGAATGAAACTTTATTTGGAGCACTTTTCATGCTGCTGTGTGGGATTCAAAGTGCTGACAGCTGACTGAAACATGCAAATAGAAGTGAACTGCTTTTCTAGGTCACTTCTGATTCAGGAACATTCTCACTTGTCATTTTCTGTCTTATTTGAATCTAAAGGCCAACTGTGGGTTTAGCATGAAAAGGTCTAAAACACATTTCACATTAATTGCAGCAGGGTGCACAGCTTCTGTTTCACTCTCTGGAAGTCTGTTGAGAAATGTATTTGTCCAATAAAAATAATGGGACTATATAGCATAAGAACTTTTCATATGTACTCAAGTGTTAAAGCAGTGCACTTTTCTTTTGGGGTGTTTGTGTGTGTGTGTGGGGGGGTGTAATTATGTTACATGGGAGCACAGATGGAAAGAGGGGTGAACTACGGTAGTTTCCCAGCTAAACCAGGAGACTTGACAGCTAAGCTCATCAGCAACCTGCACTGCTCACAGTTGTGTTTATAGTGTAAAGGTTTGGAGTCGTCATAACTGGATTTCTTTGTTTATTGACAATAGTATTGACTCTTTAAGACATGAAAAACCACTCATAATTAATTATTAGTAGGCTAATTGATGAATAAAAAGTGCTGCATAAAGTACGTAGCGCCCTCCCTCATCTGTCTGCGCTCCTCATAAACATCCTTCTCTAGCATAATGATGATCATATAAAAAAATACATCAGAAGGAAATCTCCATAATAAAGTCTTATCTGTCTTCTCTCTGTGTTTATTTGCATACAACACAATTAGTTAGAACGAATTTAAATATCTTGTCTGAATGACGCATTTAGAGGATTACGCTTAAAATCTGATGGGCTGAACAACCTGTGTTCAGCCCATCAGTCATTGTTAGAGTGCATTTTTTTGTTCACTAGTATTGATGTCTTAATTGTAATGTCATACTGGTGAATTAAGACTATAGCCCCCCCGTCCCCCCTGAAGGCCCAGGTACTAAATGCGCGGGCTGCCACTGTACGAGTCTCAGTAGAAACCAGCTTGGCTCTTGCGTGGCAGACGACCTCTGCAGCCTTTCTCAGTTCCACACTTGGAGGAACTGAGGAACTAAGGAAAATAAATGGTGCTGTGTACTGCAGATATATTTCTGTGTGATGAAAGTGCCAAAGATCTTGTCACTAACATAAACACAAATCCTATAAATGGCTGGGCAAAGTTATAGTTTATCTATAAAATTGACTAAAAGCTGGAGAATAGGCAATTTTTTAGAAGTGTCTTTGTGAATCTGCTGCTTCATTATTAAGTTGAATAGAATTTCAGACTTTTTGTGTAGTTTTTGTCCTGGTTAACTAAAATAGTAAGATAATTGTTAGGGATGTACTCATACGAACATTTGGGCCATTGTTGATATCTGATGTTAATAGCGCTGCTATGGCAGAATTTATTAATTGATTCATCTTCAGAATAATTGCTAGATTATTTGAATACTAAAATAATTGTTTACAAAAGATCTACTATCATCCATTTCCTATTGGTGCAGGACAGCTAGGGGAGCTAGTTCCTAATTTAGAGCAAGCAGTCAAAAGGCAAGTTGATCACAAAGACATACAGGACGAACAACCATGAACTCACACATAATTTAATGCAGCTAATTAACCTAACAATATGAATGAAAGGATTTGTATGTATTTGTACCTAATTTTTCATATTCTAAGTTAGGGCTGTGTACATATAAATAACAGAACAAATAAAAAAGGCACAACTTTCTTAAAAAATCCCCATCATAATAAAAATGCATTTTTATTGGAATATAGTACATTTCTGAAACAAAAATAACCTACTCTATTCAGGTGTATTTGCACAGACAATGTAAAACTCTCCAGAAAGCATCGGGGTTGGTGTTCATGCCAGGAGGAAACAAGAACTCACATGACCAGTCACATCAAAGCCTGAAATCCAGGGAGTTTGAGGAAAATGTGAACATGGCTGATGACAGAAGGAGTAATTTTAGAATGTGGACAGGAGGAAATGAAAATAGAGCATGAGAGATCAGAAGGATCAGATCAGATGGAGGGTGGAGGGTGGGGAGTGTTGGGAGCTCAGATCGAACCGCGTTTTATCCTTTTCCTGGTTCTTGTTCATTAACTGGCAGAATAGTATCTCAGAGGGAGCCTCACCCAGGATTAGTCTATAAACTACCTTCTGTGTAGACTGCTTGCATCTCTGCTGGAGGTTTGAACTCCATCCAGAAAACCAGACTTTTTATGAGTTTTTCATCCATTCAGTTGTAAAAACTATAACTTGGGATAAATCTTTCCCCCTTCATTGTGCTGTTAAAACATGAAGGTGATGTTTGGGGATCTGGTGTTGGACTGTCCCACTCTGATTCATCACTCTGGCATTGCATATGTTGTGTGTGATGTTTGTTCGTTGGTCAGTTAAATCCAACGTTAGATTTACTGGTCGATAAATCATCCCACAAAGTATCGCAATAAAAAAAGCAAAGCCTGGTGACAAGCATGTTCAGACATGTCTTAGATACATTAAGATTCAGTTTCACATCATGCAGAAATATTTATCTCAATGACCTTTAACTTTATCTGGTAATTTCATCAGTGAGTCAGGTGAAACTGTTACAACACTGCAAAACATTTGCAGACGCATTTAGTTGTATCTGCTATTTTATGCTCTTTGAGTCAAATGAATTTAGCGAGTTTTAGATTTTGAACATAAAAATATGAGTTTGTGAAAGACAAACTTAACCAAGTGAGTTTTTTTCTTGTATATTTTGAAATAAGATTAATGAACTTAAAAAAACAATGTTTAGACAAATAAATCTGGCGTCACCAGAAATTCTGAGAGCTGGAGTTAACAGGAGTTCTTGTGCAGCAGTCATACCCTTTCTGTAGCCCTTAGCAGGTCTTTATCCCAGCAGGAAAGGCAGGTGAAAGTAATTTCTGCTGCAGAGTCTTCCTCTGTTCTTGGTGCTTGTTGAGTTTCTGGTATTATCCTGTTAGAAGAGCGTTGAAGTGTTAATGGGCCCATTTTCAGTTGAGCAGCATCCAGTTCTGGTTTAGAGACAGAGACTCATTTCCATCCAATCCATCAATCAAGTCAAATATAAACTTGTATAGCACATTTCAGCAACAATGCATTTCAAATTGCTTTACTTCATAAAACACAAACATAAAAAGTGATAAAAACAGTTGAGAAACCAGGAACAAACGTTACATTTTGTCGAGTGTCATCATCAAAATCATCACAATGTTTCATTTATTAAGGTTCTAAACTAGGTTTTTAGTCCAGAGTTAAAGGAACTCAGTGTTTCAGCTTCCTGGAAATTTGTTCCAGATGTGTGGCGCATAGAAGTTGAATGCTTGGTTTAATATTTCTTCTCCATGTTTGGTTCTGGTTCTGGAGATGCAGAGCAGAACCAGAAGACCTGAGAGGTCTGGAAGGTTGATGCAACACCAGCAGATCTTCAATGTATTGTGGTGATAAATTGTTCAGTGATTTATAAACTAGCAGTATTTTAAAGTCTATTCTTTGCTTTTCTCTTAGAGGAGGACTGTAGAACTGATTGATGTTCTATTTTCCAGGTTTTAGTCAGAAGTTCAGCAGCAGCGTTTTGGATCAGCTGAAGCTGGAGGATTGATTTATTTTTTTTTTTTAGGCAGACCAATGAAGACACTATTGCAATAATCAGTGCGACTAAAGATAAACCCGTGGATGAGTTTCTCTAAATCTTGCTGAGACATCAGTCCTTTAATCCTGGAAATGTCATTCATTGTGTGAACCTGCAGGGGGCCAGTCTCCAGGGGTCATTGGGCAACAAGCAGGGAATACCCTGGACAGGTTGCCAGTCCATCTCTGCAGTGCAACTCCCGTTTTCCTTTGCAGATCCTTGTGGAACTTTTATACCATGCGTGACAGTGATGTGATGTTTCCATCCTGCAACACGTGCAATGGAAAAGCACCTCATAAGGGAAACACGTCAAAGTCCTTTAAGCTACAAATTTAATACGACATTTAAAAATATACTCATTGGGCCAGACGACCAGCCGTTCTCAGTGGAGGAAGACATCAGGTTTCACTGACTGCTCTTGCTTTTACAGCCCCACTACATTTCACAGGGATGTAAATATTTTACAGACGAAGCCTTGCCCACGCTCCACCAGACTGTGCACTCGCACATTGAATGTCTCATTAAAGAAGGTCTCTCAATCTCCATAAGTTTCAAAACATGGAGCTCAGGCATCAGTCTTTCTGAAACCAAAAACCCAGGATACGCTCACAGTCACCCCAGAACTTACTTAGGCTTTTTACTTCTCCTGCTTCCTGAAACGAGGCTCTGGCAAACCTGTCAAGTCTCCTGTTTTGACCAGGAACCTACTGGATTTCACCCGTTTCCCACCGTGGTCCCGTATTTTCCCATGAATTCTAAATACATCATCATCAACTAAGGTTGAGAGTTACAACAACCAGTCAGTCACAAGGCAGCCAGACTGAGGAGGCTGTCTGGAGGAGAAGAAACGGAGCTAAATGCTCATCCAGCTCTTCAAACTTGCTAATGTCTTCCTGTTGGGGAATGAAGGATTTTTTCCTAAGAAATGTACACAGCTGATCTCTCAATCATCCACAGACAGTGTGTGGAGAGTCCGAGCGGCTCGCAGAATATGTATTTTTTTTTAATTTTTCTTAAAGCAGAGCATTTTAAAGAAACTGGTTGGTGCCTGGTTAGTTGCTTTTATTTATTTTTGGTTGTGGTTTGGTTGAGATCCTGTTCTTGATTCATTTTATGATTCTCCTCTGCACATTTAGTTATTTACTTCTTAAATTTCTAACAGCTGCAAAAAGCCTTAACCTTTTTCATTGAAGAATTGGGTAAAAGGCAGACTTGTGAATGTGAAAATGGTGATGTGAATTCTTAAAACACGAAGCCTGTTCCGAAGAGCCATACCGCGGCCTTTTCAGCTGCAACTGTTGACTTCACAAGCTTAGTAAAGTAGTTTTGCCTCTAAGGGCTTTTATTGAATAAAACTGGGAGATACACTGCAGCTGGGTTCATACAGTGAATCATCACTTGCAAAGATATTTATGAAACACACAGCTTCAGAAATATGTTTTAGTCGTAATACAATTTTATTTTGCGCCATTTTTCTAACTTTATGTGTCATTTTTAAACCTTAAAACGCCCACTTGTCGCTCCTGTGATGACAGAAAGAACAATCCAGGTGGTGCCACATTTCTCCAAAATCTGCTCCAGTTTCAAATCGCAGCCAGCTGTGTTTGTTTGAAGATGGAGATTAAAAGGCCGACAGATTATTACATGGTGCGAGTTATAAGTTGATTACACAGGCTCACAGTGCTGAATAAAACATCCAGCTTTAAATCAACGTGTGAGATTAAAGGAGCCACATTTTCCAAAATGTCATTATAAGAAAATCTTCTGGCAGAATCATATTTACATTCCTTGCTTCCATCTGCCTACAGGAAGGAGTTTGATTCTAAATTAAAATGCTGATCCATGTTCTAGGAAATTGAAACTTGAAAATTGTATACTGCAGATGTATATCTGAGATTAATGTCCGTGGTGATTTTTCTGAGGGAATATCACAGTGTTTTCTTGGAAGCAGGTATAACAAATAGGATTGACTTTTTTTTATAATGTTAAGAAAATGAGATTCGGACTAGCATTTTTTTTTTTAAATCTACTTTGCTCTTGTGCAATCTTGTTTATTTTGAAATCAGTGACATCACTTCCTGTTTCATTTGCACTCTTCCAGAAGACTCTGTGTACTGCAAGTTCATGGAAAGCACTGAAGTCATGTCGGTCTCCCTGTTGTGCTTTTTAAGAATTATCCTTGAAAGAAAAGCGTTTACAAAAAGGTTGGTCAGCAAAGTTTAATTTGACCTCATTATCCATGATCTTGTTGTTCCAGTCAGTACCTAAAGCTCATGACCGTCGGTGAACAAAGGAACTTAGAGCTTCACCTTTGACTCAACTCTTTACCACAACACACTGGCACAGCCTCCGCATCACTTCACACGCTGCACTGATCCACCTGTCGATCTCCTGCTGCATCTTCTCCACATTGGTGAACTGAGTTCAGAGATACTTCAAATCCTCCACTTGGGGCAGGACGTCTTCCACTTTTCTGGCTGGAGACCATGGTGATGGAGGCCCCGACTTACCAACTACATCAGCTATGCTACAAACTTTACTTTGATGAGGAATGTGGTGGTGCTTTTAACATAAATAATGGGCTTCTATTATGTGTCCATTATCAATATTTAGTTTTCCTTTTCTGCATCTGACATTGCAAACATTCGTAAACATAAACGAAAAACTAAACTAAAACTAAATGTTTTTATAAAGTAATTTTTCAAATAAAGTTTGTATATTTGTATATAGGTTCAAAACCTACATACAAGGATGTATGTAGGTTTGGAACTTCTAAATGACCATTTATCGGTATGCTCCATGTATTACAAAGAACATGGATATCTCATAAGATTGTTTATGGTAATAGTAGATGGAAGAGATGAATGAATGACGGGGGGGAGTTTATCTGCAGCCACTTGAGAATATGAAAGCAGCTTAGCAACATAAAAGTTGAACAAAATAAATAGAAAGTTTGAAGATACATGTAAACAAATTAGAATAAAGCATTACATTAATATGAAACTAAAATCTAAAAGTGTCAAAGTGGCATCGAGCCAAATCTGCCTGAAGATTTTCTTCATGGAAGCAGAAAAATAAAAAAAAAGGAATTCTCCGAAATAGACCCAATTATTAAAAACAGGCACATATTGTGTTCAGAATGGTATGTGCAGACTGAAGTTTCATCAGCCGACCTTCAGATTAAAAAGAACATTTTTCAAGATACAATAATTTTTTTAATTACTTCAAAAGTACCAGCTGATAGAAGTAAAATTTGGACAGCTGGCTCATCCAACTTTGGATGTTTTACTGAAAAGAGTTGATTTAAAAAGCTTCAGGCAGAGCTGCTGATGTGCAGGACTCCATGTGGTTCCAACACCTTGTGACCAGGTTTTATTTAAGTAATTGCTCCAACTCGTTTGGTAAATCCTTCAGCTAATAGATCAGGTCAGTTGGGATGCCTGCTAATGTGCAGGTCTTTAAGTATTCTGTCCAGTAACTGGTCCTGTGCAGCACCTAATCACAGAAGTACTTTAGAGTTCAGTCTGTTAAATTACACATTTAACTCTGACGTTGGTATTTAGCATGCAGCCAAATAAATGGCTAATTTAGCAGTCTGACTAATGACTGATGTGTTTAGCATGCGGGCTAATGAGCGAGCTGGAGGCTGATTAGTATTGCTCCACAGAGACACACCAGTGTTCTGTTTACTCATCTCATTCTCAGCTGCCTGATGGATACACACACAGAAACAGTTACTGGGATTTTGGCAAGTGGGAGTGTGTTTTATACGTGTGTGTGTGTGTGGTTATCTGAGTGTTTGTTGAGGATAGCAGTGAAAAATAAGACTTTGTGCTGTTGTGGTTCAGCGATTCCAGTTAGAGTGCTCCATGGATGCTGAAATCACACTCATTATAAATTACTTAGTCCATTTAGTAAAGGTAGTTTTGTGTTCAACTTTCAAAAAGAACTGCAACAAACAGGTTGTTAAACTATTTATAGATAAATTAGAAAAAGAAATCTCTAGCAGGTGTTTTTTCTCAATTTTCTGTTAATTTACTATTTACCGTGGGTTCAAAAGTATTCACACCCCTGAAACATTTCTATATTTTATAGCTAAAAAAATATATATTGAATGGTGGATAATTTTATACAATTATGCACCTCTTTGTCTTGGTCTTTCATATTCAATTCCAATAAAATATACTCATGTTTTTGGTTGCAATGTGACAAAATACAACCACAAAGTAAAACCACAAGCATGTTCTGCACTGTCATGTTCAGTGCAGAACATGACAGCTTCTTTGGTGACCTTTTGGTTTCTATGGTGCATTCAAGAGCCACACTCTAGTTACTTAATCATGGCTTTATTAATGTCAGTAAACACATAGAACCTGAATCAGGAAGAATAAACTGAGCTTATCTTCAGCATCACTGCTCATCATTTGCTCCCACAACTTGCTCCATGTTTTATGGATGATGAAATAAAATAAAATAAGTAAATGCTGATATAAATACTAGTGGTATTTCTATTTGTTGTCTTGATGCTGTCTTGTTATACTGAGGTCACATTGAATCTGCTGAAGGAAACCCTTTTGCTCTATGGTAGAAGCTAACGTTTGTTTTCTTCATTGTCTCTACTTGGTTTGCAAAAACCAGCCAATAGCATGTCTCGTGGCATTGCTTCCAGGTATTTCTGCTTCCCAAGCAGCATTTTCTTGCAAATATTTTGTCTACCAAAGTTACGTTCAGGAGAAAAAAACTGTTAATAAGTGAATCCATGAATAATGAAACACTAATAGACTGGGTTCCACCAGAGTTGCATTAAAAAAAACCCCAAAACAATAACAACAAAAAAACTGAAAATTAGGCTCAGATATTTGCAAGAAACAAATTGCACAAAAACAGTTTAAATAGTTTAATAAGACCGAAGCTTAAACAAACATAGATGTTTAACTTCTGCTCTCAGAGTCTGAGGTCAGAACAGAGCTTGTCTCAGTCCAGCAGCCTCACAGTGGAACGCTACCAAATTAATGTTTGCTTGTTCATTTTGGTTACTGCTGACATCATGTCCCTAAGGAAAAAAAAAAAAAAAAAAAACTGACGTTTGTGGGTTCTTAGAAGTGCCAGCTGGTAAATTTCAGTCGACCTTGCAAAGAATGCAGACGCTCTGAAAATACATCTAGAGAGAACTTCATTTCAGCAGCAAAAATCAACGCAAGAATAACTAAATGTTCAACACAGAACTTCAAAAATGTAATGAGTGTGAAAAAAGGTTTATTCTCTTATTTCCAGACCACTCAGTTTTTTTGTGCCTTTGCTGTGTTTAAGGACAGGTTTCATTTGGTTTTGTGCTGCCTGAAGCCCCATGAAACATGACTTCATGACTTCATGAGCTGTTAAAACAACATTTTCTGCTTAAAGTTCTGAATTAGAAATCTAGTTTCTTTTTCCTCTGGCAGCTCTGATGTTTGAAAATTAAACATTGAATTTATGAGCATAAAATGTTTAACCACCTAACTGATTTAGTACAACAATTATAAGCTTTAGACAGATCTTGACCCCATTACTGATAATTATTGAACAGATTTTTATGAGGCATCAGAAAGTAACTTTAGAAATGTCAAATTTTTGGTTTTTTCATTGGTCATAAAAATCTAAATGTCATTGCAACCTGCAATCAGTCAAGGACTTTTATTTTTGCGGGCCCACTTCTTGTGTGGCCTCAAACTCTGCCAACATATTTAAAGCTCTGACTGCAGCGCAGTTTAAAGATCCTCACCGGTTTCCGCTGTGATTGTGGCTTACTGTTATAATCTTCCTCACAAATTCATCCAAATCTTTGATTCCACTGATTTGATTGCCTGGTGAGTTCGTTATTTGATAGCACTATTGCTTTTGCATGTGAGATTTTGCTCGATTACTCATGGGAGGGTTGTTTTATTAGAGTGATCGGTGCTGCTCTCCTGGACCATCACGGGGATTCAGTCACAGCTGATTGTGGCTCAGTAGCTCCAGTCTCTTTGAGAAGGTGACTTGTTGCTGAATTTTGTGCATGTTCTGACACGTTTACATTGATGCCGAGGCAATGAAATTCAAAAATAAAATTGAATAGAATGTAGCTGCATTTAAGTTTGATATTGTCCAGTATATTTATTTAATTCATTTTTTTTTTCTTTTTCTCACTCTGCTTGAGTATTTGACAATTTATTTTGTTCTTTATTTCTCTTGATATTTTGGAAGTGCACTTTATCTTTAAATTGATAAGCTTGAAATATGATTGATACTCTTTTTGCTTTACTTTATTTAAATTATGGTTAATTTAACCTAATTATTGAAATGTTTGTCTAATTTTAATAAACTAAATGCATTTTGTTTATTAAATGCTTTTTTTTTTTTTTTTTTTTTGATGAAACACTTCATTGGTTTTCTGACCTTTCAGGTCAGGTTTTTTTTCCTGATGAATCAGATCCTCATCTGGATCTGATGATGGTGAGTTTAAGGACGATGGACTTTATGATTTGGGGAATTAATTTATTCTGAGTCAATTATCTTGTGTCTTGTGCTACTGTTGCAATTGTCTGTTTTTATACAATTCACTTAATATATATAAACTGAAAGAACTGTTTCCTGTTTTTCATTCACACCTCAGACTCCTTAAAAGGCCACTTTTCTGATGCTGCTGTTGTAGCTGCAGTTAGCTGCCGAGCCCATAAGTGTTACATCATATATCTTTAAATGTCAAGCATGAAGTGGTTCATAAATGTGCCTGCTGCCAGACCTGCTGGGGTCAAAGGTCTCTGATCAGTTTTATTAACGGCTTGTACTAATAAAGTAAGAGCTGTGTCTGAATCTTGGATAACGTTGGGATTCCCAGCTGACTGTGAAGTGGCTGACACAGCTCTCCACCACCAGATGGTAGACTGCTCAGTCGGTATGATGGGTCAGCCTAAGCCTAAGTCGAGCTAGCATGCTAGGGTCCTATTCAGCAGTGATTATAGCATGCTAGACAGTCTGGGACAGGATCCCTCTCCTCTGGTCTTGAGCTATGCATCATGACTGAGAGGATAAGGTCTGAAGACCAGCTGCTGGGGAAGGATACCTGGCTTTTCCTGCTGCTCACTGTGACGCCTCAATGATCGGATTGTCTCAGGGATGAATGGCTGCCTTTGTGCATGAATAAAATGCATTACAACTGCTGCTGCAAGTGTTTTTTTTTTTATTTATTTGGAATTGTAGTTAACTGCTATAGGCTATGTCTTTACGATCATGAAGGGGCAGTATTGTGTATTTTATAGCAGTATCATGTGTTTTCTAGCCACATAGTGCTATTTTATAGCACCATCAAGTACTATGAAGTACTTTCAGTTTGATGCTGTATGGTGAAGAATATTTTGACTTTGTAATTTAATGCCCTGAAATTGGATCTCTGCCTCTTTAAAAACTCCTGCTTTTTCTGAAACTCTGCCTCCAGGAAGTCATCACAACACAGCTCCTCTATTAACCCTTTCACAAAATTTTACCAGCGTTGCTCTGAGAAGTAGCTCCTACAATGAGCTCAGCAGATTTGCAGTTCGGGCAGGTGTTTGCTAATTGCTCCTGGCTAGTCTAAAGGAGCAGAGTGGGGGTTCAGAAGCTTGGAAACTGTAGCGCTGAGGTAGCACTCGGTCCCACCAAGTATTTTGCACAGCATGGGAGATTAAAGAATTTCTCAATCATGCATGAAACATAAATAATTCTCTCATTAAAATCATTGGTTTTTAATGAAGGAATAACATGATTGATACTCTTTACATATGATGTAAAGCCAAAAAGGAAATCAACTTTACGTATGAGTGCCCCGCAGGAAGAAGGAAGAAGCAAGACTCTGATCTAAGATCACTTTGTGCTCTTTGTTATCATCAAACCCAGAAAGCGTCTCATCAAAGGTTAGGGTCAGCCGTTTGACCTGTGACTCATCAGCGAACCGCACTGCAAACACTGACCCTCTGCCTGCAGACAGCATCCTACCAGCAGATTAAAGCTGCTCCTTCACACACACACACACACGCACACACGCACACGCACGCACACGCACACACACACACACACACACACT
>VMRN01000140.1:712584-733184 GCA_010277015.1 Poeciliopsis turrubarensis | reverse complement strand
CACACACACACACACACACACACACACACACACACACACACACACACGCACACGCACACACAGAAATAGATATGAGCTCACAGCATGAGTGACATAAGAACACACACATAGTAATTACAATGATTAGACCAGTAATGAGTGTCAGTTTGTTCCTTGCATGCATACTCATCATTATCCCCCAACATTACACACACACATGCACACACCTGAACACACCACCATGGACGACCTGACTGAAGTTATTTGGTTAAACTGAAACATTGCTATGAACCATGATGAGGCAGCTTCTGATGGGGATGAAGGAAGGTTTTGGTTCAGTCCAGTCAGGTGGTCTGTTGCTGAATAAGAACATGACTGCTGCTCCACGCACTCCTTTAGATTCTTCGTTAGAGATTAAAATAAGATGTAAAAGCCTGTAGGAGCAGCAGGGAGGAGTACAACTACAGTCACAGCAATCTAACACACAGGCTTTGTGTGATGCAGTTGGTCTCATGTGCACACTGCAGCCATGCATCGTCACGTCTTCCTCACCCTAGTTGTGTTCACAGATATTTAACAGCTTTTAAAATAGACAATAATATTTATTCAAAATATCTTCCATTTCACACATTCAGAGGACACTTTTCTGTTTATTTCTCACCATTTCTTTTTTCCTTTTTATACCCATCAGAGCTCCAGCTGTGTCTATGAGGTCTTCTAACCTGGTTCTGAAATATGTGACAAAGTGGTTCAGGTTGTTCACCACTTGTCCCTGACTCTTATTTCTGATTCACGTACTTTCTATAGTGGGTTATAATGCTTAGAATTAAACTTTGCTTCACTTACTATCCCGGGTTTGTTTGTGTTTGCATTATGTTGGAGTTTCCATCTATTTATGTTTCGGTTAAAGCTAGGATATCTGGACTATTGGTTGAACTTGTTTATTTTGTTTCAAAGTATATTCATGGTATTTGTTTTCCTTTTACTCAGCATTGTTTGTTCCTTGTAGATCTGCAGCAGGGCAGGATTTGGGACGGGCCGGTCCAGTATTTCCTGCTTATATGGCTGGATGATGTCATTGATGACCTTGCTGGGTTCTACCAATTAGAGGATTTTCTTTTGAGTATTGCTTTGTTTGTTTTTCCTTCAAGTAACTTTTTGAGTTATCTTGTATTACATGGTTTATTTTGAAGACCATTTCATTATGTAGATGAGTTTGTAAATTAGATTCATAATTTTATTCTTGTTTCTCTGTTTAGATTTTGTTTGGATTTTTGGCCTGTTTAATTGTGGCTTGGTCCACTCAAGTGCAGCTGTGTTGCCAACTGGCTATAAAAACAGTGAGTTCTTGGAAACTCAGGATGAACGTGGAAGAAATAAAATGGATAAAGGGAAGGGAATCACTGATATTCAAGGTAGTAATGAAAACTCGAAGGAAGTAGTTCAGAAGTAAAAAAGGACAGTTGGGAAGAAAGTCGTGAGAGGAATTTAAAATAATATTAAAACTTAAGAAAGAGGAAGAACAAGATAACAGCAGCCCTATTGGGATGTCAAGAGAAATAAAACAGAAAATTGTTGAAATGTTGAAGATATTGAGAGATGGAAACCTATTGGCAGTTTGTAAAAATGAAGAACAAAACAATAAGGCTTTAAATGTGGATAAGATTTGTAAAAATACTGTTGGAAAAAAAAAATCATGGGAGAACAGAAAACATTTGGAGTGATTCATGGGATCTCTCTAGAAAAAGATCTAGAGAGATCTTTACCTCCAATACTTAAGAGAAGTATTGGAGGTGCAAAAGTGAATGACTGGAAGAGATTGTCAAAAACTATAAACGGAGAAAAAGTAGGAAGTTTATCAATCCGCACTGAATTTGAAGGAAAAGAGTTGCAACAAAACATCAAAATAGGTTATCTCAGTTTCAGGTCAGACCTTGTATCCCTGCATCACTTTGTTTCAAATGTCAAAGGTCACAAAGGACACATAGCAGCAGTTTGTAAAGGGAAGCAAAGATGTCCAAAATGTGGTGAAGATCACAAGTTAGAAGAATGTAAAGAAAAACATAACTGTGGAGGGAAACATAGAGTTACATAAGGAAGATGTGATGTGAGGAAGAAAGCAAATGAAATCATGCAGATTAAATGACTAAAACCATAAGCTATGCAGAAGCAGTTAAAAATGTGAAACAACAGAAAACGAGAGAGATTGAACAAATGGTGAGTCAAATTCCACAGCAAAGCAAAGTACAGTCAGAAGAAAATGTCACAATATCAGTAGAAAAGCTAATATTATTCGTAGCATATGTTATCAATTGGTCTGACCAAGCCCAGCATAAAACTGAGAAGATTAAAATAATAGTGAGAGGAGCTGAAAAGGTTTTGGTGTTTAAAAAAGGATCATGGGAGAACATAAAGAAAATGTTGGCAGTAGATGGGAGACCAGGACCGTCTGATGAAAGTAGCACATGTTAATATTACAAGTTTAATTGTTAACGGACAAGAACTTAAAGATTATATTGATAGTCTTGAAGAACAACCAGAAATTTTGTGTTCAGGAAACATGGTTAAAAACATTAGATTTTGTGATCAAAGGATATGATGGTGTAAGAAAAGATCGACAGGAAGGAAGTGGAGGAGGATGTGGAATATTTATAAAGCAAGCGATACAGTATCAGATATTAGGGAAAGGGAAAGAACTTGAATATATAATAATTGAGAAATGGGAACAAGAAGGTACATTTAAAATACATTTTTATAATCCATGTAAAACATTATAAACTGATCAGACTACCTCATCAGCTGATTTGATGGATCAGATAATCATCAGCCAACACAGAAGTGTATTTTTCTAAAATATGTTGCTTGTTTCAAAAGCACCAGCTTCCACATGGGAACATTTCCAGAAAGGTTTTCATCCCCTTAGAAAAACAGAGAACGACCCAAACTGCAATTATTTCTCCCTCAGACCTGTTGGTGGCGCTGAACATGGAGTTTGGCACATGGGCCTACAGCCTTCACCTGAAGTTAGCCATAAACACAATAAGAAATCATGAATGGTGAACCACAAAGGTGAGCTGAGTCTTCTGTAGAGACTCCTTATTAAAGGTTCTGCAGCAGCTGCAACTTTATCACAAACATCCACTAAAATGTAGTTTCCATGTGGACAGATGATTCAAATCTTTCCCATTTTAGAAAAAAAAAGTTCCATTGAAGAAGTTAATACTGGTTCTGATTGAAAGATTCCACAGTACACAGTGTGAACAGAGCTGTGTAGTTGCAGACCAGGCATGGCGGCCATGCTGACCGTTGCCCAGCCAGCTGCTAAAGCCTCAGCACAGGCATCCAGACCCAGGCGGCCGGGAGGTCGGGGTGGTGTACAAAACATTTTAACGAACATTCCATGATGAGTCTCCGCTGCTTCCTCCAGCTACTGAGCAAGATCATTTACTCTTACTGCCACCAGCAGACTCTCAAAGTCCTCAGCAGTTCAGATCCATGTTGTCTCCAGAGGGTCAGGACACAATGACAGATCCGTCTGTCATTTTCTGTGTGCGGGGAATTTCTGCCAATGTATGCAAGTTGTCTACATGAAGTGTCAGCAGGTAACTGATAGTGAGGTCCAACAGAACCAACACTGAGGTTCTTTCACAACTTCAGGTGCAACTGTACTTTGTGGAAAACAAGCTGGCATTCGGTCCAGACTTAGGCTCCGAAGCCTCATCTCTTCTTGTATCACAGAAAAGACAACGAGCTCAGAGAATGTGTGACAGGTTAATAGAGTGAGCCAGGAAGGTCTCCAAGTTTGATTGCAGACACACAAACTCAGGAGATACAATCTAAATAGAGAGTAGGAGAGAATCACCCTGAGCCGAAGACAAACAACTGTTCCCAGATAGCATTAGATAAGTCTCGTTCCTGGTGTCTGGCTGAAAAAGGTCTGATTTCTTTGTTTGCTTTCCACTCTCACAATGTGACCATTTCAGCCTGTTTGCTGCTACAGTCTTACAATCAAAATGCTCAGCTGGAGCTTTGACTGCTTGTTTCACACAAATTACAAGATGCCATTAATCTGAGTTCTGATCTCTGCAGACGCACCAACAGCAGAACTAAAAGGAAAAGATTAAAGGAAGAATCCTATCATCGGTATCAGAGATTTTAAAAGGATTTTATTCCACCTGATAACAGCATCTTATAACCAGCAATATGAAACAGCACGGAGTCGTTTAGCCAGACAAACAATTAAAATAAAGTAACGTCATTCTTTTCCAGCGGTTTGAACATTTTATCCTCCTGCAAACAGCTGCGGGTTGAAACGTTTTGCAGATCCTCTTCAAAAACTTTGAGTCAATGAGCACAATCAGACCTGCAGGCAGCAGAAAAGCGCCAGCTATTACCTTTTCCACAACCACACCGGACCTGAGTGCTGTGTTTTCAGGTGTGTAGAGCTTGAGTAAGCAGAGCTGTGTGGGTGCGTGTGCGTGCATATGCGTGTGTGCGTGTGTGTGTGTGTTTGCGTGTGTGTGTTTGCGTGTGTGCATGTGTGTGTGTGTATACCAATGCCCACAGGCTGAATGTACATATTACAGCTTCATACATAAACAGCTTGTGTGTTTCCCAGCTCTGCTGTTGCTGCTTGGCCCCTGGCTGGATCAGCTGTGCTCCCTCACATCTCTGCCTCCTCATTGATACATCACACACAAACACACACACTCCTTCTGAGACCCTCCGCTGGTTCCAAGGTGCCTCATTATTCAGGAGCAAATGAAATATTCATCAAGTGAAACACAGAGTGTTATCATTTGCTGTGTGACTGAGCAGAGGATTTCAATAACAATTAGCTTTAAATTGCACCTTTGCTCTTCACGTCTATTTATTCCAGCTCTTTAGTCACCTCCTAGGGTCAGTCCTCTTATTTTTCAAACATTTATCAGCACCACCTCATACATCGCCATGCTAAAATATTCACACGCCTTGAACTTGTTCTCATTGTGATTGTGACAGCATGATGGGAAACTTAAATGTATTTACTTTCATGTGACTATCAACACAAAGCGAAGGCTTTATCTCAGAAGCGATTCTTCTGTGGGCTCAAATTGCAGTAATAAGTATTTGTTGCTGGTGAATCAGACTGTGTTGTGAATGGAGTTCTGTAACCTTGCAGAATGAAATGGATGAGAATGTCTCCTCTGTGCATGTCGACATGGGAATGTGTGTGTGCGTGTGTGTGTGTGGGATATCAATGTTGTGTCACTAAATCAAAACGTGCAGTTATAAATACATGCAAATAATTTGGGATTTTTTTCTTTGTGCATCAACGACTTTGTCTAAAATAATATTTGTATTTGTAAAAGATAATAAATATATTTTTTGTTAATGTTTTGCTCCTTCAAACAGGTTTTCTGATTGTAGGATTGCCCTGCATTGAGCTCATTGTCATCCATCCCTCAGCATCATGCAGCTGTTTCCATGTTTCAGTGTTGTGTCAGATTTGACAAAACTATTGACACTCCAGACTGGATCCAGTGCAGGTGTACAATTATATCATTTTGAAGTTTTGATTAAGAAAATACAAGAATGGACTGTTTGAATTTATCCTAGGATAAATTATGTGAAATGAGCATTTGTTAGAAACGTTTTTATTTACAATTTCATTTAAAAAAAAAAAGGTCTGCAGAAAATGATTCATACCATCCATTCTCAATAATCTGTGGAAAAATGTATTCAGCAACAAAACGCTTCTAATAATTGATCAGAACCTTAAAAGAAAACCATATTTCTGATTCTAAAACTCTGAAATGTCCAAGTTTTGTCTAGAAAATTTCTGATTAATGTTAAAACAAATTAATGTCTGTTTTGAGAATCTGTTTTTTTTCTTTTTGTTTTAATTTTGGCAAAAATTTACTTTTTTAAAATTATTTAAAAATTTTTTTTAATACAATTGCTGTAACTGCTGTAACATGCCATCATGCATTTTATCAGGTTTCCAGTTGAGTAAACATTGATGAGATGTTGACCTGTCTGCTCTGGTCCTTGTTCTCTAATAAGGCCAAAACAGAACATCTGCATTTATACTGAGATGATGGACACAGACTCTAATTAACGTCTGAAGCCTTTTGGTTGCATGGAAGTTTATTTAGAGGCATCAGAATTAAAGAGCTAAATAGAAATGTACTTTGCTGTTATAAAATGTTGCCTTATAGAGCACACACACACACACACACACCCACACACACACACACACACACACACACACACACACACACACATACTGTATGCTTATTTGAGTTGTTTGTGCCGTTTTTCAGCCTCCAAGCTTCAGATTGTTGGATGTTGCAGAGGAAAGCAGAATAATTTTTCGTTTTATTTTGGGTTTTAAAAGTCATTTCTAAAAGAGGGAAAAAGCAGCTCCTCCAAATGTGGCTCAGTAATTCCAGGCTCAGAGCAGCACTCTCCTCAATACCCCTACTTCTTTCATCTTCACTCAGCACCAATCTATGGACATTAGTTCAGCGGCTAGAAATAGGCTGAAGTCTGCATGTCAGCGTTTATTTGGAGAGGCGGCAGAAATCTGTCCACGCAAGTCCACATTTCTGAGAATGGACTCGGTAACATCTGGTGTCTGAGTCCAGGGAAGACGGGAGCGCCATCGGACTGTTGCCTCAGAAAACACTCAGTGAGAGTGAATTAGCTGGAACTCTGCGGGTGTGATGGTCCCGTCGCTGTGAGCAGAAGCATGAGCTGAGCCAGAGGGGCAGTGGGAGGCTGTGTGCAGCTAAATGCCAGACTAATGTTTACGGGTGGTAAATGACTGCAGGGGGAATTCAGGCCGGCGTCGATACAAAGCCGGAGTAAACAAGCCCTGCGGTTGGCTGGCACGCTAAAGTGTGGCGCAAAGATTAGAGACAAAACTGTGAATGAGCACAAGTTGTTATTTGGAGGTCCTGGCTGCTCTCCAACGCTCCCACACACTTCAGTGGAAATGTCATCTGAATGCAGAGTGAATAAGTGACTCTCTGCTGAGTGTTTACCTGCCGGATAAAAGGACATGTGGGTTAATGGAATCCTCAGATTTGGCCATTTTAGCGGGGAAAGTGGCAGTTTGCTCAGCTGTGGCTCAGAGGACGTTCGGTCGCTCTGATCTTCCACCGCCAGCACACTCTGGACAAGGTCAGCCGTCTGTCCACCAAGGGTCTGGAGTGTGTGCCTGGAATGACCGGGCAAGGAATTATCCAGAGTAAGAGCGAAGCAAGGTTGAATGTAAGACCTAAAACAATGACGGTAAACAGTCAGTAGAGAGCTTTATCTTCTACAGCAAGTTAGATTGTAAATCCACCAGTAAACCAGGGCAGCATCCTCTGAGTTCAGCTCTTGCTCATCCATCCTCACACTCATAACACTCTTTATAACACTTGTTGGATTAACTACATGATGTAAAAAAGGATTTTCCCCCAAACGGGGTGAAAGATTTCTATTTCCATTTCAGTTTTTTTTGTCACACGGAAAGTTTTAAGACAGTTGATCACGTCATATAAGTTGTTAAATGATCTGAAATATTTAGGTTTGACAAGAAGCCAAGATAGTTAAATGAACTATAAATAGAGATACTTAATGTGTTCAACCCTTCAAATTTGCCCAGGACATTCAAGTATTATATTTTCATTTCTCCTAATAAAATGATTATTTCCAGCCACATCATTCCTGATCTGCAGACTCCAGCTGCTCCAGCTGGTGATGCTAGAGCCTGTTACAGAAAAAGCTAGTCAGCCTTTGAAAACAAGCCTCCAAATATCAAATGGAATATTCTGGGAGGTGTAAGTCTGGGAACCCTGGTAATTGCTGACAAGACGTGTTGGGAAGCTGCAGGGTGCCGTTATGAAGACGTCTACAACGAGCAAAGTTTTAGTCTCCTAAACCAGAAAGAACAAGTTCTTAATATTCCCAAAGCAAAGTTTCTGTCACCTCATGGTGTTCATTCTCAGCATCACAGCCAAATTAAATGTCTGATTTTTAAACAGAACGTAGCATTGGATTCTCTGAGATCACATTTCTTTTTAATTGGCACTCGATCAACAAAAAGAACTGAATCGATCAAACCAGCAATCGTATTTGTTGGTTTCTGAAAAGATCTTTAAGTGCCAGTTCTTTCACTTCTCCCAGGTCAATGATCAATGAGCAAAAGTGCAATTCCCAAAGTAAACCGAAAACTGTCTCTGAATAAACATTTGTCTAACTTTCCTCTCAAACTGTTTCCTCCATCATTTTCTGCTTGGATTGTCAGAGTTTTAAAAATTAATATTTTTAAACTATTATTGCCTTTGAAGCAAAGTTAAAGGACACTTGCGAAACTGACTGAAGCACATTTATGTCTTTTCTATGGCGTTATGGTTATGAAATCAATAACCTAGAATAAAATGCCACTATACAGAAATGAGCAATTGTCTTTGAAAAAAAGAAAAACTCAGAAGGAAGTGGTGATTCGTGGTAATAATAAAAAAAAAAACAAATACCCTTTACTGTTATCTTGACTAATTTTCCATGTACGGGTGGAGGTGGTCAGGTCAGAATAGTTTTTTTCACACCATAAATGTCAAACAGCAGAGAGAGCATCACAGATCATACAGAAGCTTTTTCATGTTGTCAGAGTGATAATAATTTCTTTGTTGTAAAAATTTGCATAAGTTGCTTGGAAAATTGATTCCAAATAACTAAAACGTCGCCTCGATCACCTGCTGATTTCTATTTCAGAAACCTGGCGCTGTGATATGAAGGAAGTCTGTTTATGTGAGTATATTTTAAAAAAAACAACAGGCATAAATTATGTGATAGAGGAAATGAGTTTCTCTCTCTCGTTGGGTTGATTCGTCACCAGGCCAATATTATGACAACATAGTTGAGGATGGAACTTCAGCCAGGTTACTGCTCCTCAATAGATCTCACAAGGTTTCATTGATCTGTCTTGTTTTCTAATTAATCGAACAGAACTAAACGGAGATGAAGGAAACAGGGCGTTGCTGTTTCTTTGTCACTTTCTGTGATGGGTTGAAAATGCTTCATAACGTTTGTCTAATGGTCAGGATGTTGATTTTGTTGAACGTTGACGTTGGGAATACAGAGATCTCTACATGACTAGATTACTGTAACAGACTATATGCTGGTTTAATAAGAAGTCCATCTTTTAGTGGTCCAGAATTCTGCTTCTGGTCACTGACTCACTCAAACAGCACAACCACATGACCTCTGAACCCCTTGGAGTCCAAGGCTGTCAACCCAACTCCACCCCAGACTAAAAGCTACATCCAGAACACATCAGTCATCAGACACACAGACTAAATTCACAGAACCCTCTCACACACTTCTCAACCATTCGCCCCATCTGGTTTATCTATCGTGTCTTAATCACAGAACCTGATTCAGTTCTACAACACGCAACCCGGATTTCATCCGACATACAAAGAACATTAAAATGTTATATCAGCAGATGAATATTCAGACATTGTAGAATCAACTGGATTTCAAAAAGTAACTGAACTGAATTTAAACCCAGTAGGGACTTTGGTGGAGGGTTAATGTTCTTTCTCTGGAGAATGTTGATAGCTGTGACTGTGAGTCAGTTTATTGTAGACTCCATGTCACCAATTGTAATATGTGACATATCAGCGTCAGTATACGGGTTGTGTTTCAGGAGCTGAATCTGTCAGATCAGACAGAGATCAGAGAAATGTTGCTTAAAATGTTTTTTTTTTCCTTTTATCTCAACCAAAACCTCAACCTGCCAAAGCAATTTCTCTGCTCATGCAGCACTGCAGCCACTAACGCACGTTTGCGTTTGTGAGTCATTCTGATTGGTTGCCTGAGTTTCCCTGCTTGCTTAATGTCAGCATGGTTTCTGCAGGAAGAGAGGAGCTGATGATAAGCTCTTAGCCATCAACTTTTACTGGGAGATTCTCCTGAAGTGACATTTAGTCATTTTAATGTTCTGTTTGTCTTCCTGCTGAAAACCAACATAAAGCACCAACAGAGCAGCAGTGGGAGCTTCTGATGGCTGACTGGAAAAACAGAAATATACTTACATATACACACCAGCAACAACTACAATCTAGTATCTGTGATAACTTTCTGGCATGAACAGCCACAGCATCTCAAAAAGATTCATATCCAGACTTTGACTAGACTATTTCAAAGTCTTCGTTTTATATGTCCTCAGCCAATCAGAGGTGGACTTGCCAGTGTGTTTTGGATCATTCAAAGTTTCAAAATCAAATCTCAGTTTATCGCTGCGGCATATTTTAAAGTGCTTTACATCATGAAAACATAAGAACATAATAGAATGACCATGCAGCTGACAGCAGTAAAAAGCAGTAAAAAGCAGTAAGAAGTAAAAAGAAAGCAGTAAAAGTAATTTTGATGCCATTTTCAAAATTTCCAATACACATCAAATATTTTGATCAATATTCCAGTTATTATTTGACTTGATCGTTGTCCTGCTGCAAAACCAGAGTTGGTTTCAGTTCAAGGTCTCCAATAGAAGTCCGGACGTTTTCCTTCAGGAGTTTTTGGTCGAAAGCAGAATTCATGGTTCCATTTATCACGGTGAATCTTCCAGGTCCTAAATAAGGAAAAATCCCAAGATCATCACACTTCCACCACCGTACTTTACTGATGGTGGGTTCTTTTTGTCTGAAATGCGGTGTTACTTTTATCTCAGATGAATTTGAAACACGTCTTTCAAAAGTTCAACATTTGTTTCAGTGGTAAAGGGAATGTTTCTCCAAAAGTCTTGAGGATCATCAATATGTGGCCTGGAAAAACTGGCCCAGCTGTTTTAATATGCAGCTGAATCTTGCAGTGTTTCTCTGGTCTCCTGTATTTCCTCCCAGGTTTGTTCTTTTGTTGAACAAATCTGGTAAATGTGTGTGTGTGCTTTTTGTGTAGCAGAGGTCAACAAGCATGTGTTTTTTTAAATAATTTTTTTATGTTATGTTTTTGGGCTTTAGTGGCCTTTACTGACAGCTAGCAGATGAGATGCAGGCAGAGAGAAGGGGAGATGAGCAGCAAAGGAATCATGGTTGGGAATGAAAGCCAGGAAGCTGTTAGCCTCTGTATGTGCAGCTCAGCTCTCTACTGCTGCACCCTTCAATGCCCCAGCACAGCAGTTTTAAAGACATCTCCATGCTGATCCTGATTTTTGGGTGACTCAGTTATTGCTGGCTAGTTTGTTCACTTTCCCTGTTTCTGCTGTTTCTCAGGTGAAGAATTCTACGAGACGTCTCCATACGAACCCATTCATTTCTCGGAGGAATTCAGACATGCCTCCATCATCTCAGGTAATCCTGCTTTGCCCGTGTGTGTGTGTGTGTGTGTGTATTAGTGATTCTGTGTTTTTTCAGTAGAGTCGAGTCTTACAAACACACCCACTCACATGCACGCCCATTCCAATGTTGAGATTGATGCAGCAGTTGTTTGCAGAAGGGGCATCCCCAGGCTGGGATAAGCCAACAGCTCATCCTGTCGGCTCCTTCTGGGAGCAACTGAATGAATGACTTTGTAATTACAAACGTCAGCGAGGGACAAATGAGACTGTGAAGCTAAATGAAAACTTTCATGGAGCCTTCCAAAATTTACTTCCAAAGTCATCAGGGATGACATCATCTTGTCATTTAGCAGGAGAAAGATTTTTGTTTTACAAATGATCCGTAGGTCGACCTATGACCTGGTGAATACATGTTAAATGTTGCAGCTCTGATCAGACTGCAGCCATGACGATGAGACATCTGATGTGAGAAAAAAAAAAAAAAAAAAAATAGAACTGCAGAGTGGAACACATCTGGACCATCATAACAATCTTGAGTTAATGAGCTGATCACTAATGATGGGACGTTATGGATTTATGTTAACATCTGTTCGATATGGAACCTAATGAAATGTTACAGATGTCATCTAAAAGACATTTTATTCTGTCTGATTTGAATTTGTGCTCACACTACAATAAAAGCAAATATAAAATAATTGGGAGCACTTGGTGTGCCACATAGTAGAATAGAAATTACCTTTATTGTCCCACAGAGGAGAAATTCACTGCAACAATTTTTGGCAGCAGTGTTAGGATTTCAGCATCTATTTATAATTACAAAGTGCTGGGTCTTGATTAAAATTTTGAATCAAGTTAATTGCAGGGTCTGCAGTTAATCATGTGTTAATCAAAAGCCATATATTGACAAAAAAAAAACAACATTATTTTATAATTGAGCAAATAGACATAAGAGCTCAACAACAAAGTTCTAAACCATCAGATTGGACCAAAGTTTTGTTCTCTCCATTCATCTTCTCAGATTTTTAGGAAGCTCTGATCATTCCTGGAGCTTCTTTAGAAATGTGGACTGTGGCTACTGACATTAGCATTAGCTGCTACATGTTTAGCATTGAGATGCTAAACCCTCAGTGGGCTGAGAGAAACTTCTTTGTTGTCCATTGCTGCTGTTTGTGGATGCTACTTGTGCAGCAGATTTGCTTTTGGTATTTTAGTGGGATGTCTGGAGGAGGAAGAAAAAAAAACACACAAACATTGTGCATACGATGAAACATGGCGGTGGCATGATGGTGCTTTGGGGCTGCATTGCCTCATCTGGCTCTGGAAACCTGCAGCATGTGGAGGCCGAAACAGAACCAATCAGATCACTGGAAACCCTCAGAGAAAATGTCCTGCTGTCTTTGAGGAAGATGATGGTCAATATGATGCCCAGTGGCTGGGCATGACGTTGTTTGATGTGAGGAGTAACTCAGAGATCCAATGCCTGGCTTCAGAAGAAACCAAGCCAAGAAACTTCAGAGACCATCGCTTTAACGTTCTTGAAAATATCTGGTGGGTTTTGAAAAATGTGGTTGCAACAACAAACCAACAGTGTTAATGAGCTGGAGGGCAGGAACACTGATGGTCAATGAAACAAAAGGTCGCTTTACTAAGTGCTGAAGATGCTAGACATGGACTTGCTCAACAATTATAAGATTGTATAGTTATTAAAAATGGCACATTTGCTTAACTTGCAACATTTAAGCAATTTAAATATTTATATAACTCTTTTTTGGTGTTTTACTGCAAAGAGCTATTGTTTTTCTTGAATTAACCTGCAGCCCTGGTTAATTAAATGAAACATTTTAGGTGCAAATGTTTAGTTCAGCAAGGAAGGAGTGACATTTTTTTTATTTTCTTTGTCAGTAAACAACAGACTCTGGAGTACCTGCTGTGTTTTCTTGCTTCCTGGTTTGAAAACGTGACCTTCTTAAAACAGTGCGGCTGCTTTCAAAGTCACGCAAAACATCTGCACAGGTGTGTTGCATTTCACTTCTGGACACTGTGATAATAAGAGAAAGTGTGGTGCCAGTGAGCCCAGCATGCTGTCAGATTGATCTAAATTCTGCCTTGTTGTTTATGAGCCTGCTGTTTTTATCACCACATGATGCCTGCTGCATAATAATCTCATCTATCAGAGTTCAGTCAGGCGGCATCGATTAAGCCACTTTTCAGAGATTTGATGTGTTCGGTCCCATCATTTTCCATCACTAATTAAACCAAAGCAAACATGTGACGCCGAGGTAAACAGAGACACGACTGAACTAAGCAAAACGTTAAACAGCGTGAAGTTTTGACATGACAGAGTTGGATGTGGTCTTCACTTTCTGATTGGCTGTGCGTCACTGAACCTGCTTCACAACTCGTGATGTGTAAGGGGTTCATGCGCATTTTCGAAAAGTGTTTAAATGTCAGGAGCCCCGAGCGATACGTCGTCATTTACACTCTCCGTGTGTGTGTTTTTCTGTGTTCAAACAGCTGTGAAATAGACTCGTAGTTCTGTAAATTGGCCTTTGCTCTCTGAGATTAACACAAGTACAAACACAGTCAAAGCAGGAGAGCTGCAACCAATGCAACTTCAAAAGCACTTTGTGTTTTTATCTTCTACACACACACACACACGCACACACATTGATAGTAGCAGGAGGCTCATTTTTATACATTTTCATATATTTGTTAATTTGAGGTGCAAAGAGCTTCAGAGAACAAAGCATGGATGTTTGATGATGCATGTGCAGGAGCGTTGCTGGAGCAGACTGTGTTGCTGTTTGCAGTCAAATCAACTGTCAAGCAGAGTGTGAAAGCGTGATGTGAGCATCCGCAGAAAGCCTGTCTGCCAATACCTAAGCGGATAAAGAGGGATGGTAAGAGAGGGGGAGTGTGCGATGGGAGGACGGCAAGATGAGAGGATAATGCAGAATTGTGCTAAATAGCAGTGGCAGAAGAAAGAGCACCGGAACATTGAAATAAGTTTCAGACAAGAGTGTCACGAATTGATTGGAGAGCAAGGCTGGGCATGACAAAGTGTTTGTGAGTCTGGAGTTGTGTGTTTCTGTGTGGTTTCTATTTTTTAATGAAAAACAGTGGGCTGAATGCAGCAGCTAGAAGTTGTGAGTGAGGGGTAAATAGAGTTGTAGCCATTACTCATACAAGCTGCCGCAAACATGGCTGTGAAATTTAAATGTCAGCACTGAATCCGTAATGTTGTCCTATGCAGCTTCAAGCAAATAAATGGAGTTTCAGCTCCCATCAGAACACATTGTTTCATGGTTTGTTCACATCGCTTGTGAGCACACTCACAGTTGAAACCAGAGATTTACAAACACTACATGCTTTCTTTCAAGGTTAGAAGTTTGCATCTTCTGACATTAGCATGCTTCTACATCATATGATGATGATGATGATGTCATGGAGTTTTAAATCTGTGATTACGTCACTAACTGGACATCTGGCTAATTAATATTTCCACTTGTAGGATGAATTCTAAGACAACACCTCAAACACACTGCTTCAATATGTGATGTCATGGAAAACATGAGAAATCAGCCAAGATGTCTAGATGTCCTCCACTAGTCTGGTTGCTTCGTGGGTAATATCTGTTTAAACAAGTATGTCCAAGTGTAAACACCATGGGAATTTTTCATCACAGGGAAAACAGAAGCAAAAACTATTCATGCACACACTCATACCCAGGAGTAATTTAGAGGGACTAATTGATCTAACAGTCATGTTATTGGCAGGAGGAATCCGGAGTACCCAGAGAGAACCCACACATGCACAGGGAGACCTCAGGACCTTCTTGCTGCAAGGCAACAGTTCCACCCACTAGGCCACTGCTCAGCCATACTCTGCATTTGTGTCAATTCTATTCCCCTCATAATTGATGTAGAATGCAAAATGTCCTTGTTTAACTCTGTAGTAGAATTTTTCATTGGGAATCAGTCCTGAAGAGAAATGTCTTCTCTTTCAGTTCTGCATACCAGCAGAGGGAATGTGTAAGGATATCAGGCAGAGTGACACTGTCACACGTTAAGACGCTGAGCTGATAGAAGCTATGTTTAAAAAAAAAAAAAAAAAAAAAAAAAAAAAAGAAAGAGCCCAAAAGGCTCAGTGACCAGTGGGAGAGGCATTGCTTCAGTAGAGTGAGATATTAGTGCCAAGAATATGACAGCCAGCACAGGTAATATGACACTGCCTGGTGTTAGGACAGAAAATGAAGCTGAACAGAAAACTGCAGAGGTAAAAAAAAAAAAAAAAAAAAAAAAAAAATTAGGCTGACAGTAAAGAGAATCAAGAGAACAACCTCTAAACTGGAAACTGCAAGAAAGGAGGCTCAAGTCCCTATAATTGGATTTTCACCAATCATATGTAGTAGGTGTTCACCTGAGCCATCTTACCAATTCTTTGTCTTCCTGGTTTTACTTCACATTACCTCTGATAGTGTAATCGCAATGTTTTTGCCAACACAAGATTTTCTAATATTATGCAGCCATAACAACCATACTTGTAATATTCACAATAAAGGTCTGATCAGTGCAGATTGTCAACCAGATGATTAGAGTTTTTAGATATTTGCCATCTGTTCAAACTTCTCATACAAATTATTTTGTCCACCAATTTATACCTTGACTTAGTGAATGATGGAACATTGTGGCTCTGCTTTCACATTGTGGTTCATATTGGCTACCACTCCACTCTTCTTCTATCTTCAGAGGTGCTGAACCTCACTCTGTGGTGGAACATCTCACAGTGAGGTTTGTGGTTGTGAGGTGAATGTACCACACATCTAGCTGAGGTACATGCGACACTCTCAGCTGTCCTTCCTTATCTGACAATGCTTGCTTCAGGTTGTATTTAAACTTTAATACAAAGAAAAGGATGCATACCTTTTTAAGATATTTTATGTATGTACAGTCTCTGTTTCAGCCTGTATTGACTGCCTGGCTGCAGGAAAGTCAACATATCCTTCATGTAGTGGTGTGGCTCTCGTCACGTCACTGTCAGCCTGAATGAAGGAAAACGTGATCTACGTTAAGTTGACTAAATGATTCACTGAGTGATTCACGCCTCTGATAGATTTAGATTTAAAATCATTTCCATTCTAGAGACTGGCGTCTCTCAAAAGCTGCTTAAACAATGTAAGTTATTTGAAATAGAAATTGTTTTTATATTCATTGCAATAAAAATGTGCAGTTCTAAAATTGATGAGACCTTCTTCAATAATCAATGGACAAATGAAGCTGACAGCAACTAAACCCAAATAAAAACAAATACCTGCTGAGCTGTGAATACATTTGGACTTGAACGTTTCTCTGATATTTAATATTTAGACTTCTAACCCTTTACTTTCAACATTTTCTTGAATTAAGTAATCATAATTAACTTGTAAAAAAAAGTCATTATCAAAGTGATAATGGGGCAGAGTGTGACGAATGGCACATCTTGTACTGAAGACTTGATGGCCACAATTGATTTTTTTTTATACAAACACAACATTTTAGTTTCAATAAAGCATTTATTAGTTGATTTGGATACATTTGTTAGCGTGCACATTTAGTTAGCATATATATTTATAAATGAACTTAAAGTTCATTTTGTTTGCTTCAGATTAATTCTTTGCTTGTTTTCCTGCCGGTTCTTACCTGCCTTGGAGTTGCCAGACAAAAGTTGGGGCCCTGGGCTCAGCAGGCTTAATGCTGATTGGACTGAACCACTAGGTCCTGCAGTCAGGGGGAATTTGTAGTTTCTTTGTTTATTTCAGTAAATATTAGTATTTAAAGCTTAATATTTTTGATTTTCATTTTTGGGTCTTTAGTTTATCCAAACTTCGCTGTACTGTTATTTGTTTCTGTGTTATTTGTAATTGTATCCTGTTGTGTCTTAATTGGTCTGATCAGCTGTAGTTAAACCCCTGTGTGTTTTTTCTTAGTTAGGTCATTTATGTTTGTTTGTGCAGCCAGTTTGTCTAAATTTTTTGCCTGAGTTCAGTTTTGTATTTTTGACCTCAGTTTTTATCTTTTGTCATTTATAATCTTTGGGTCAAAAAAAACAAACAATTTTTCTAATATATCCTGTGACTTCTCCTGTTTTTAACTTGCTCCATCACAAATACATTGACTTGGATGCAGCTATCAAAGGTTGAAATCCCAGCTGTGTCACTCATGCTGCATGTCCTCTACAGTATAGTGATTAAAGGCCATAATAATCAGAATAACCAGCACTTAATTGCACTATTCTGATCCTCTTAGGTACCTGAACTGATCACTTAAGTACTAGATCTTAGCCTACTTAGAAAGCAAGAAAGGGATTGCAAAGGGAAGCGCTGCAAAGAAATCTTAGAAAAAAGGGGACAAGGAGAGGACAAGATGAAAGTTGACAAGAAGAGACTGGGACGGGATGATAAAATGAGAGGAAGTGAAAAGGAACAGGAAGAGAGGTGGAAATGAGTTGGGGAGAAAAGATAAAATGAACAAAGGCAATATGGGACAAAAGAAGGCAGGGAGAGCAGGGGAGAGGGGGGAGGAAATGTGAGACAAGAGCTTGAGAAAGCAGAAAGCAAAGGAGAGTTGATGGCAGCAGAAAAGAGAGCAGAGCAGATAATCTATCCACAGGGGAGAGAGGTAAGACGTTTCCTCCTGACACAGCTTCATCTGTGTGTGTTTGGTCAGGATGTGGTTCACATAGTGACCTGAACACTCAGTTTTTTGGGATGTCAGAGAGAGATGCTATCTTCCAAAGACATTTGGAACTGTGAATCACAGAATACAGGAGCTAAACCTTTCTGGGGTTTTTTTATATATTTCTATGCCACAAAAAAATGTAGGCAGTTCTGATGCCAATATGGCACTGGCATGTTATACCTAATAGGGTGGCGAGTCAGTGGCTCATTTCAAACATTCTTTAAATGAACATCAACATGTGCAACTGGACTTTGATGTCATAAAATTATTTAGTGGGACAACAATGTGATATATGAGCTCATGTTATCTCAATTAGCCAGACTGTATGATGATTTGATAATGAGCCAGGAAAGATCCCATCTTTTTTTTGTGTTTTTGATGCTTGTCCAGACAAATATGTTCCAGTCAGATAGCGGATGCCATTTCCCCTGGTCAACGCTGGATGCTTTTTGAAGAGGTAGATTTTCTGTAGGATGAGTTTTTTTAGCACTCACTATCAAAGTTGATAAGTCACCTACAAGTTCATAGGTGAAGTCCAGACCATCTGTGGAGCATCTAAGTCTTGCAATATTTCAAATGTCAGTTTGGAAAACCATCTGAAAACTGCAGCCCAAACAGCTCAGGGCAAAACCAGAAAGGGCCCGGTTAGCGGCAGAGCTGAGGTTAGGCAGGTGTTAAATTGGATCATATGTAGAATGTTGGTGATTGGCTTCTTTAATCTGTTTTAATATTTGCAGTGTGTGACCGGAACAAGTTAGCAGTAGGTAACCTTTACTTATTAATTAGAACATTTCTAAACATAATCAGTTGGATTTTACTAAGGGTATCAGAGTAAAGGGGGGGGGACACTTTTTGGGTTTACATTCGTAAACAATTTTGAAAACCATGTCGTCTTTCTTTCAGTACAGTTCAGGGTGTTTGTGCTGCGTTTTGTTGGTCTGTCACAAACGTCCCAGTTGGTGTGGCTGTAAGGTGAAATGTGGACGTGATCAAGGTCAGATTTACTTTTGCCAGGACATGCAAGCAGGTGACACCCGAGGCCGATGGGTTGTTGTTGGACAGAAGTTAAACATGGCTGCTTCTCCTCCCTTGTCTTTCACAGCCTGACCTCTTTTCCTCCGTCCTCGCTCGTCTCCAGTTCCAGTCCTCCTGTCTCTGCTCTCCTTCACGCCCACCTCCTCCCTCAGTTCCGCTTCTGACCTCGTTATATCATGTCTCTGCGGTGTGTAAATATATATCTATAATAGACACAGAAGCTCGGAGTGTTTTAATAAAACATTGTGTGAGTGCATATATGGGTATGTGTGTGTCCCACATAGACATCGGCGTACGGCTTTGTCTCCACATCCTGCTGAGGCCGTGTGAGAGAAAGATAACGGGACAACCCAGGGCGACTCTCTAATTGGCCTACACTCCTGCCCCAAACACTCAGTCTCTTCTTCTCTAAATATATCTGCTTCTTTTCAAAGCCGCCCTCCCTCTCTGCTGCGCCTGCTGGAAGGGAATCACACAATGAAGTGAGAGCAGACAGACAGGTGGACGGGGGGTCGGGGGCTCAGATGTGTGAGAGGGTTAAATAGTGAGACTGACTATAATATGAGTATCAGATTAAGCAGGCAGCTGTGTATCCAGTTTGTGTCAACACCTGGTCCTGGTTTCTGTTCAGTGCTCAGTTATATGAGCTGCTTTGGAGGCATTTTGCGATGAAAAGGGATTTAAACATTGAACAGGAGCTCTGGTTTAGTTTTCTGTCCCTGGCAGAGGGAAGTATGCTTTTTGTCTGCTTAGCCTTTTTTTCTTCCAGTTTAACAGTAAGTTCTTTGCAGTTCATAAACAAGACTTATAATCAGTTGTATCCACTTCTATTTAAGGAGTTTACTCTCATTCTCTTCCACCCACAGCCGCAGCAGCAGCAGGGAACCTTTGTTCTTTAGAATATGAACTGGATGTTCCCAAAAAAGGAAGCACAAATATCAATGTAAGACCAGATGCAGATGTACAAACAAAGCACAGGAGCTGCAAGCACAGGAGCTGCATATGTTAATCCTTATGTTGCATATTGGATGGACAGACAGACAGACAGACAGACAGACAGGCAGACAGACAGAGCTAGCATGTGGATTCAGGTTCATCTGCTTCATAGGAAAATAATCTCTAACCAACCCTTTTATGTTAGCCTTGTTAGCCAGGGGTTCCTATGTGGTTTTCCTGGATGTTCTCACCATGTTAGCAAACTTTAACACTTTCAGGAGCTGATGTTGCCTTGCTCAGATGAGACTCAGGAAGCGAGAGGCTGAGTGTGAGTTATTGTAGCGCTGCAGCCAGAAGAGTACAATGGTACTCTACACATTCATATAAATACCAAAATGGCAATGGGTAAGTTATCAAAGAATAAGTATATTTTTAATTATTATTTTTTAGTAGCAATCAAATTAATATATTGACTTTTTTTTTCATGCCTCCAAGTGTATTTGATTTTCTGTTGATTGGGCTCTCTGTGCAGTTGGCACTTCTCACATGTTGTTGCAGGACTGACTCCTGTAGAGTGACCGCTCTGTTAGCTCAGACCGCTCTGTTAGCTCAGACCGCTCTGT
>VMRN01000140.1:675230-697713 GCA_010277015.1 Poeciliopsis turrubarensis | reverse complement strand
CTGTCTGTCTGTCTGTCTGTCTGTCTGTCTGTCTGTCTGTCTGTCTGGAGTCATTCCTTTAAAGCTCTCTTTTCCTTTGCAGATTTCCAGGATTTTGCTCTCTGGTGTTTAGATTTCAAGTCAGTAATTAGAAACGCAAAATGCTTGTAAAGATGTGTTTTCCATCTGCACTCAGTTGCTCCAGATCAATCGCTGTTCATGCCTCTAATAACTCAGGACAGGCTTTAAAAGCTGTGGGATCTTCATCAGCATGTGAAAGCAGCATGTGTGGGAGTCAGAGTCAAACTCTGTGATCTTCTAATGTCTTCTGAATAAATATGTATCACCTCCCCTGCAGCAAAGGGCTTGCTCTCACAGAGAAGGTTAAGCACTTAATACATTCGCTTTCTGACTACACTTAAGCTGAGAACATTTTCAACAGTTTTGCACATCATTTTGTTAATACATGGTAATAAATTAAAAGCATAATTGAATCTTGAAACACAGGAAATAACTTGATCAAAAAGTAATATCTGGATTTGGAACTTTGAGACCCAGTCCCAGACATGAGAGCTAACGCTAACAGCACAAGAAGAAGGTTAAACACAGGCAGGTGACATGGAGCCGAGGTGTGAAAATCAAACTGAATGATTAACTTAAGCCTCAATTGCATCATCCAATCACTGCATCATATGCTTCTGCTGCAGCCTATCAGCAAAACTTTAATACACTCCTGTTGAATAAACTTTCTATGTGAATTACTCCAGGTTGAGTTCACACCTAAGCACTACCGACTGAGCTGGTAACTTTTCTTCTAACTGTCCACAGTTGGCATCCATTTTGTGCTTTCTGAAGACAGAATTCAGAAAAATCCTGAATTCTTCTGAATTACTAATAGATATATTTTTAAAAAATCTTATTATTTATTAGTCCTTTTTGATTGTGTTTATTCAAGTTCTCTTAACTGAATAAAATAATAAAATAAGAATGAGGTTAAATGTAGCAGAGCTCATGTGGGGAACCAGGAAACGTACCTGACAGGTGTTCCTCAGGGCCCATCCACTCACACAGCAAAGCTCAACACTGAACACAACTACAGTCAGAACGACAGTCAGATCTACAGTCAGATCTACAGTGTGGAAAAGAATGTCAGCCATGTTTTTGTGTGCTGAAGAGCTTTGGACATTAAAATCTCACAGATGTACGCAGTTGCTGGTGTTACTGTGGAGACAATAAAGTGAAACTGACTTACTGGTACTACAATGCTTATTGAACGATGTGCAACATATAAAACAGCTCTGATAAGAGTCACAGTGGCTGCTTAGTACTCAAATGTAATTCTGTTGGAAAGAGACGTCTCTGATGTATCATCATGAACAAACTATGGCTGAACATGGGGCGAGTGTAAGGCTGGGACTAAGGCTGAAACAACAATCATTTTAATCTAATCAGATAAAAAAAACTTGCACATTTGGCAAACGTTTTATTGTATCGCTTTAGTTTTGTTCATACAATATTAGAAAAACGTAAAGAAAATAGACAAATAAAGTTTCAATTCTTCTCTTAATAAGAAAATAATTGATTGGCTAAATGAATTACTTGTGAACACTTCATCATTTATGGCAAAGGATTCATCTGCAGCTAAATAAATCCTGCTGACAATAACGTGACAAGCTGGACTTTTTCTGCTTGATTTAATAATACAGTCCAGGGCTCATCTGGTCATTAATTATTTATTATTTCAATAATTGATTCATAATGATTAGTTTGAACAATTGTTTCATCTCTAGTAACATCTGAATTTGTGGGGTTTTTTTTACATGACATGTTTTTTCTAGTCCTTCTCAAGTAAAGTACTCAGAATAATGAAAACACAACTGAAGGAGTGAGTTAGCTTTCATTGCCAGCTTTGCTGCTGTGAGTTGTGTGTTTGTGTTGTGTTTCTTCTTTGTGTTTAAATGAATGTGTGTGTTGTGTTGAGCATTTAATATTGCTTTGTGTTTTTTGCTCAGTGTGGATATTTTTAATGGAATCACATGAGTGATAGGCAGAAGAAGAAGAAGCTTAAAACAGATGTTGATTTGTTCCCAAACCAGCAGGAGCGTCTCCCTTCAGGTTGACAACAAAGCCCCGTGTGACAGAGAGCAGCTTCGCCCTCAGTGTGGAGCATGACTCATGTTTTATTGTCTGGAAAGGGACGCTCAAAGTAAACTCCTTCAACTTTTAGCCCCCATTAACCTCAAATGGGTTTTGGAGAGCTGCATAAATCCTACAGGTCTGTGGGGATTTTCCGGTGCAGGATGACGTTCGGCTCCTGCTGAGGCTGAGAGCAGGCGGGACGTCGCAGCCGTGGGAATCACTCTGACTGACACACACAGTAATTAAATACAATCACTGTAGGAGGTGATGCAAAAGGAACCTGTGAACAGCAAAAGTTTTTTTTTTTCTTTTCTTTTCTTTCCTTTTTTTTTTACAAAGAAGTCAATTAGCAAATAAAATACAGCCGAAGTCACACCTGTTGCTAATCTTTAATAAAAGCAGACTGAAATAGCAGTGCTGTCGACGTTCCGCATGAGAAGGTTCAATTAGGTTGTGAACAGTTTTATCATCCTTAACTTCCTTGTTTGACAACCAATTTTCAGTTCTCCAACCAGCTTCCTGTGGTTTTCACATGTTCTGGCTGCTTGCTGCTGTCTATTCAACCCAAACCATTCAAACCTTCCCAATCAAGCTTCTCACATCCCTGATCTTACTTTAACTTTGACAAACCTCAACACACAGCAGACCTCCAGGAAGCAATCATTCCTCAATGAGGGCCCTGATGCTTTGGATGAAGCAAAATGTAGTTTTCACCACATCGACTCAAAACCTTCCTAAGATCGGCATATAGGGCAACCCTGCTTTAGATTATCATGTGCTGCAGTGTTGTGTTTCACTTCGTTTTGAATGTGCAGAACTCCTGTAGAACTATGGAAGACTTTCTTCCATATTCCTAAGTGTTTGTTGGACGGTTGAGATCGTTTCTCTGTATTCTTTCAGCTCCAAACCCTCTGCATTAGGGTTTGGAGCTTAGGGTCTCATTGTTGGTATGGACATTGATGACCATCAATAAGCACAGCAGCAGTTCAGACTGTATGGAGCAGGGAAGGTCTAATAAGGCTGAGGCTGTGATCCTAAACTGGGAAAAGCAGCAGTATTCCCTCTGGGCCAGGGATGAATCTCTGCCTCTAAAGAAATCCGCTCAACTTTCATGACATCTTGTTTGAAAGTGACAGCAGGAAGGAAATCGTTCAGTGGATCAGGGCTTTTTGAGTGATACTGAGGATTTTATTTCAGGTTGTGGTAATTTACTCATTTGTCTGTTTTCAAACATCCTGTAATGATAATAGTAGCATATTGACCCTGACGGTTGATCAAGACTGTACACTTGTCTATCCTAAATAATCACTGTTTTCCAACTACCACTTTCACTACATTTTAATTTTTTTTTATTTTGAGAATTTTGTAATGTCAGGTGACCTTGACAGTCTTTAAAGATATCAATATAAAAATATATATTGTAATTTGTTATTACCAGGTGATGAGGCTTGGGGATCTGTTCAGATTGTCCCCTGGTGGTCAGCGTTTGGACGGCTCACTGCTCGTCCTTCTGCAGACGGATAACCTGCTTCCTGCTCAGGTCCCTAATGAGGAGCTGAAGGACGTCACAGAGGAGAGCGGCGTCTAGATTGCTGTCCTGAACCTGTTACCCCAGCGACACAATTATGAACAAGCAGATACTGTATTATAGAACAGCCTGTCGGTGGATATTAATCCGACCGAAGCTCTGCTTTAGCTCCGCCTTGTGCAAGTTGGATGAAAAGTTGAGGAGATGACTGTGATCTGGTTATGATGATATTATACATGGTACTAAAATATATCATTGATAATAATGATGTTGGATTTACCAAAAGTGTCCCATGGTAAACTGATAAAGTACATTGTCTCTGTGCTTGTCCCATAATAAATATTATGGTACGATGGAGGTCTATCTATTATCTGGACCTGCAAAGGCCACCATTTCTCCTCTTGCCGAAACTGGAAACATTGGAATTTATAATCAAGTTGTGACAGTTTAATTTATGGTAGATTTTCTTACTGTGAAGTAACAAAGATTTACAAACATAATTCACCTAAAACTCTTCTGTAAATGAAAGTTTCAAACCTGATGAAACGGATCTGGGAATCCATGCAGGGAATGCAGGTCAGGCTTTGAGACGTCCTCACTCAGTGACGACAGGAAGCCCTTTTCAAGATGACATTAAACTTTTCTTAGTTGATTTAATAGATTTTTTGACTTTGTCTGTCCACACAACTAAAGGAGGGCGATCTGCCAGAAGTGCCTGCTGATTACCTTGAGGGGAAGTCTGCAGCACTCCCACACAATTATCGGAGGACTGAGGAGCAGTCGCTGCCTCTTGTGAGCAGAGAAAAAAGAGTTCAGTCATTACTGAATGACAAGAATTCAGAAAAAGACAGTGTGAGAGAATCTGGTTCTGCCTCTGACCTGGAGTTATCACAGTCATGCTGCCTGCTAAAGCTGAGCCATCTTTTCAAACAGTGATTCTTGAGAAGTGGGACAAAATGGGTTTAAATTCCCCCCCAAAAAATGTTATTATTCCTCAAGATTATGTTTAAAATATGAATTATTCAGCAAACACCAGGAAAACATACATTGTTGTGTTCACATGGCCCAGGTTAGTTTAGTAAGATATTTAAAAAATATATATTTTGTGAATATCTTATTCAAATTTTGTGCTTTATCTGTAGCACCTATTTTGTCCCTCTTCTCCAGAATCACTGAGAAAACAGTGATGTTTATTCTCAAACTTCACACAAATGAAGAATCTCGGTCACTCATGTATGACAGTGGGACAGAGGGGGAGCTGGCTGGACAGACTGGAGCCTCCTCTGCAGCGATGCTGCTCTGTTTTGTTGATGAGGAAAAAAAAAAAAACAATGCTCCAACTGTCATTTATGGCAGTGAGATGTGGATCACGATTAAAAAAAAACAAGTGGCTGACTTAGCTCTGCTCTGTACAGTTCAGGTTGTTTTGCTGGCTGTGGTGGGTGGGATATAAATAGTCATATAGTTGAGTGGTTCCAAGGTCTGAAAAGTAGTTTGACCTGACTGACACCAGTGGAGGACGTGGAAGCCATATTCTTAAGGTTCCTGTTGGGTTTGGAGTTCTGATGGAACCCGGATGCCATTTTGATCTGCAGGGATCTGTCTATTATCTGGAACGATATACAGCAGATATCTGATAAGCACAAAATGATAAATATCCGTACTTAATTTAGACTTTAAATCAATTTCCTTCAAAACGTTTTAAATTGAAATTTGGAACATTTATACATTTAATAAATATTGATGAATGGATGGATGGATGGATGGATGGATGGATGGATGGATGTTGCTCTTTAACTGATGATGTCATTGCAGTGATTGGATGATTCCTGCAGTGTGTTGACATGTTTGACCTTGTTTTTTTCCTGAGCTGTGTGTGAGTTCACGTCGGTCTGTTTGGTGATCAGCTCCACCAGTTTGACTCCATGTTGTCTTTCACTAACAGTCCACAGTGCATCTGCTTATTTTCAAATTGACATATTTGCATAGCTTATGAGCTGCTGGTTGCTGCTCTTACTCAGCATCAGGGTATCTTGCCCTTGCTTGCCCCTTTTCTTCTTCTCCTGCTCCGGTCACATGAACACCTCGCCTTCATCCTCACGTTAAAAATGTATCTGCTGCTCATCATCGCTCCTGTAAACCAACAGGACACTTTCAGATGAGCACAGAGGAAATGAGACGAATCAGAGGATGTCTTTGTGTAACCCCCCCTCCCACACACACCCACACAGACACAAACACTCACACTCACACACACGCACACGCACGCACACGCACGCACACACACACACACACACCCTGAGAGAAAGTGAGCAGAGCTGCTGTGTTACCACCGTCCTCTGTGACCTACAGAAAAGAGGCTGCTATTTCCATCACGCCACCACCTCACCTCACTGACCGTGTAATGGAGCGCTGCCGTCACTAGATTGGCTCCCTCGCCTTAAAACACACTCATCGCCCGCTCCCCGCGCCGCCGCCATCAGCTTTGGAAAAGCAGTTTAGCTCAGCATGCCTCAGCGCGCGGGGCAGAGTGTTTGCATGCACAGCGGCGTTGTTAGAGCGACGTGCGTCGTTTGATGGAGGTCATAAGGAAGCCGATACGTATAAATCCTTGCATTTGCCAGATGCGTCCTGATGGAAACTTCCAACAAGTCTATTAGATGTAAAGTTCTTCATCCGACCCTGCTGAAGGTCTCTGAGGGTCACCTCATACACATTACAAAAACATTGTTCCTGGAGTGTGTGTGATGGCACAGGCTGCACACACGCTGTGCACACTAACCCTTTACATCTGTTCAGAGCAACACACACACACACACACACACACACACACACGAAACCGCACACTGCAGGTTTTCACTGCTGCACTGAATGTGTGCACTTTGCTTTCAATTACACATTCTGGTGAATGTCAATGCATTGAAATGAACTACTGTCATAATTTGAGTTAAATATTTCAGTGGTTGAATAATGACTGGAATAAACAACTCAAAAGTTATAAGGATACAGATGCAGAGAATGGAAACACTTTTCACTATTCAGGTTCTCTTATTTGCATCTCTCCCTCCAACACTGAAGAAGCACATAAGAATTGTTTAAACTTTTCATACTCAGATTACACCAAACTGAACTTCACCTAGTGGAAAATACATTTTGATTCATTTTACAGTTTTTGCATAATTGACTTAAACCATTAAACACAGGTTGTTCCAGCCAGATAAGTTTGTTTCATCAGCACCGTGATGATGTCACACACTCTAGTTTTTGGTGCAGTGACTGTGAAATATTGAAAAACACATAAAAACATTAAAAACAGATACTTCTGTCTCCCTTCACCCAACTAGCCTGGGGGGGGAGCCGGTATGACTCCTTGGTCAGCAGTAATGTCTGTCCACTGATCCATGCTGGGTCTCTATGGTAACCAGCTGTCATGTTGGCAGATGAGTGGCGGTTTGTGACCGCATCAGGTGTTAAATCAGACATTCAGCTCAGCTTCAGGGTATCTGACAGCAGACGGACAGCTTTGCATTCTGGGAGAAATGTGTTCGCTGACAGCTCTGCTGGTATCAGCTGGATTCACACTCTGTCCTGGAAAAGGTAAACAATACAACGACAGCATTCTGGATTGTTTTCTGGTGTACATGCATTTATTTTGTATTTATAAATATTCCACCATGTTATTATCATTGTTACATTGTTCTAACAGTTTCACTTGCATGTTATTGATCCCAATTTTACCCAGTTTGCCCAGTTTCCTCCCAGTTGGGTTGATGCTGTTTTATCCTCTGCTGTTCAGCTGCCTGAGCTTTTGGATTTCCATTTTATTAACCATTTCTGTCATTTTATCCTGTGTGTATTAGTTCACCATTACTCGGTTTGACAGAAATACTCTGTGCTTTTGTTGACCTGCATGATCCCGACATCAGGATGTTTTAGACTACATGATTTCTTTTTGAACCTGTAAGAACCTGTTGGCCTTTCTAACTCCACCAGCTCCTTGCAAATCAGATCATTCATATGCTCAATACTGACCTGCATGCATACTAAATTTTTCTAAATTGGAACATTGCTTTTTGTCAAGGGTTGATAAAGTCCACTATCTCCTCACATTTGATTCTGATTGTACAAAAGTGGAGTTTCATATTCACAGATTAAAAACCTCAAAGTTCTCCTTGGTTTGGTGTCACAGAAATATTTAAGGAGAGTTCTGCTTCAGTGTTCAGGGAGACTCAAATAAATATTTGATGCAATGTCACTGCATCTAAATGTAAGTGCACTCAGAAAAAAGCAGCACATGCTGAGGCATTCAAGTGTTTAAATTAGAAGGGAAGGTGTCTCAGAGGTTGTATGTGGCACATCAGCAGGATTCTCAAACTCAGCCTGATTTCTGTTGTTCAGATCAGACAAGTGAATTTGACTTCTTCCTTCTCTGCGACTTGTGTACTTTACTTTGCCTCAGGAATGTGTGGAGTGATCCTCTTTACTCTGGAGGTAACCGACATCCTTGAGTCACACAAACAAGAAGTTTTGATTTACCAGCAGTGTTGCTCAGGAGCAAATTCATTCTTTAATCATAAATTTGTTCCGTTTTTGTGTTCATGAATACATTTCCAGAGGTAGTGAATGTTTTTAGTCCTTATCTGTATGAATGGCAGGACCCTCCACTCTTCCTGAAGTCGGTCAAAAATGATCTGCGCTACAATCAATGCATTTGATGCGATTTTAGTCACAACGCTAAAGAATTATCACTTCTACTAGTGCATCTCCAATAAATTTCACTACTGTGTAAAAGTACAATATTTCTTGAACTTTCACACAAGAAAAGTGCAAGAAGCCTTGTGAACACTTGAGGATGCTCACAAGGCTTCCACTTGGATTGTAAACAAAAGACTTTCACCACTTAATATCAGCAAAAACATATATATATATATATATATTCCCAGCTGTAATAAACATTACACAGCTGTACTTCTGCAAATTAGGTAAGCACAATGAGATAACTTTAAACATACTGTGATCATAATTACATCACTATTGTTGATGCCAAATGAATAATTGCAACATTACAGCAGGCGGGTCATAAATGATAAATGACGCTACACACTGTTATTGTGGCTGTGTGTGTTCTGTAATTCACAGTGTGTGTGTGTGTGCGTGTGTCCTATAGTTCACAGTGTGTGTGTGTGTGTGTCCTGTAGTTCACAGTGTGTGTGTGAGTGTGTGAGCATCTGCGTTGTTTATCTCTGTTGTAGCAGGTGTGGAAGTTAAATCAAAGATCTCCTGCTTCCCACTGGGACTTATGAGTTTGGGTCAAATAGAGAGAGGATGAGGGCATCACAACATTCACGCAAAAATAACAAACACGATTTTATTCATTTTATTTAAAACATGTCTTTTTACTCTCCTGCTAGAATAATTTATTACCACCATATTATGTATATAATTTATTTACATTCATTTTAACTTTGGTATATTGAACTAAATGCCCACAAAAGTACTTTTCTAGTGTTACGCTTTTTTACTTTTTTGTTTTTTATAGAATTCTACAGTGAGAAGAAGCTCTTATTATTAGATAAATTAGTCAGGCTGTTTGTTTGGGGTTTTTGGCAGGAAGAGAACATAACTATTAATCTGGATCTTTAAAACTCGTCACCTTAATATCAAAGATGGACGATGTGTTTTTATTGATTTTTTTTTTTTTTTCCAGATGTGATATCTTCTTTCCTTTGTGGGACTGAAAGGTGTTTTCAGCCAGCTGAGCAGATGTGCCCAGCAGCAGGTGGAACAGAGCTGAGCCACTTCCTCTGGAATCACGCTAGAAGCATTTAAACACACCAAATCTCAGCAGATTTATGAGTGTGATTTTTCCACCACAGACGTTGATGTGTGACAGACATGTGACTGAAGGGGGGATATTTTAACTCCTCTACACACTCTTTGTGTTTGTGTCAGTGTGTGTTTTGTCAAAACCGGATACAAAGTGCATCAGTGTGCGGTTCGCATTTCCTTCTCCACATAAACTTCATCATTCTTCACAGTTAAGCCCACAAGCTTCAGTGATGAGAACAGTAATATTTACATTGCCTCCATGGAATTTCATTTTAATAGTCATCGGTTTTCCTTGCACCACATGCGACATGTTTCAGCGCTGAGTGAGTGACAGACATAACATGTGAACACACTACCCAACAAGTCTGGCGGAACTAATACACAAATAATATAAAATGTTGAGAGAAGAACACCTGGCTCCATTAGGGTCTATTCTGAGGTCCTATATTGATCCAGTGGTCAATATTTAAAGCTCCTTTGAAGGCTCTTGGTTTAAAGGGGCAGTGTTATGTGTTTCCAGGTATATTGTGCCATTCTATAGTACAATCAAGTAACTATGTTAATTTTAGTTGTTTAAAAAAATTCTATATCAAACTTGACTTAAAAGAAATTTTTCTTAATTTCTGTGATTTAACTCATTGAAATTGGGCCTCTGTCTCTTTAAATACTCCTGCTCTTTCTGACATTCTGCCTTCAGGAAGTCATCACAACAGGGCTCCTCTACTTGCTAATGAACAATGCTTTTAACAAGGAGAAGTAGATCCTATCATGAGACACTCGGTTCCAGGAGGAGTTTGTTAACTGCTGCTGGCTAGTCTGAAGGAGCTGCGAGGAGAGGGGGGGGAGGGGTCCCAGGGCTGGAGAAGCCTGGAAGCTGCAGCTCTGAGGAGAAGCCTCAGTATGAATGGGTCATCACTTCCTGTCTGGTATCTTTCACTCTGAGGTGGCAGGTTGACTACCTGAAGGTCGTTCCAGTCTGGACTAGTCTGGATCAGTGGAAATGTTGGTGACTTTGTGACTGGACCTGGCTTAATCTGTCTAAATAAACCCTGAAACAACTCCAAGATGGGTGAACACTGGGAATACTGGGAAACCACTGGTGATGTGACAACAGCTACTGTCAATCAACATGAGTAATATTGAAGAATGCAATCAATGGAGCAACAATAATGATATTTTTATTATTATTAGCATGATCCATCCCTTCATTTTTCACTTCTGGTTCAGCCAGCATCACAACAGTCATTGGTTGGAGGCAGGGCAGAGACACAAACACACATTGCTCTAGTGCAGCAGAGAGGGAACAGAGAAAGAGAATGGATAGTCAGCTTGATCCTATGGGATGGGAGTGGAGGTCTTGAATGATTGTCAGTGCGGTGATGACAGGAGAAGACAGACTGGAGCTGAGGCGGAGGCCACTCCACCTCCTAAAACAGCTCCACAAAGAACATTCACGTTCTTAGTGAATGTCATGGATGTTCTCTCAAAATCTCTGCAACAACTTCTGGGCCTTTGGTTCACTCTTCTAGCTTTAATCATGACTTATTTAAGAGTGTTTATTTTTTTATGGATTCCCTCCAATGTCTGTTCAACTCTGGAATTTCTCTAAAAGGAAAAGCCTGACCTCAGCAGACATGCTTGTTCCCTGGTTTCCTTTTCTTACATTTATTTAACAAAGTGCCTCTCTGACCTACTACAGCTGAGCTTGGCTTTAGAGGAACAGCTAGACAACTTGGGAAAAACTGTCATCTGGAGTTTTAATGGTAAAATGGTTAATGGTCTGCACTCATATAACACTTTATCAAGTCCAGAGAGCTCCAACGTGCTTCAAACTACATCCAATCATTCACACACACACACACACACACACACACACACACACACACACACACACACACACACACTGTTAGGTAATTTCCTCGAACCTACATAAACAATACCACAGACAACGTATATGAATTAAATGGTCAAGCTTTTGCAAAAGGAGAAGTCTCCATCAACAGCTTCTTCAAGCCGTTCACAGAGAGTTCTGATCTGCTTTCACGTGAGCTCCGTTTTTATTGTCAAAGAAAAACAGTCACAGGGGGCAGTCAGGAAACAACAGAGGTTGTAAAACATTTAACACAAACAAACCAGCAACTCAGTTCCAGATGTGATATCTGACCAACCATCTGAGCCCAGTTCAGCTCTAGGTCAAACTAGCAATTAAGGAAGTAAGCAGATAAACACAAGAAGAATTTAAGGTCTGAGAACCATAAAAGTTTTACTACCTCAGTGAAGACAGTCGTCAGTTTATACACATATAAGAGAGGAAACACTCTAAACTAAAAATCACATTAATACTGATTAACATTAGACTGAATATGAACTAAAGTAATAACAAAATGATAATACCAAAAAATATCTAACACACACACATTCACATGCTGGTTAAACTAGGTTGTAGTCACAGAGGTGAGGCGCCATGCAGTAGCGCCACCCTCTGACAGAGACAAGCAAAGTGGGGATTGAAACCAGCAACCCACTAGTTACAGGATTAAGCTCTGGGGCGACAGAGCCCCATAGAAGGTAGACAAACAGAAAAATATAAAAATGTAAATACTATGTTCATATAATTTTTCTAGGGTACGTTTTTATTTTATTTTTTTGCTACTCTTTCTTGTTGATCAGTCATCTTGTTTTTATCTCATTTTGTAATTCTAAAAATTAAATTTTTACGTAACTTTAAGTGGTTTTACTTTACTGAGAGCTCAGTGAAGCTGCTCTGTAGCACTTTATTTGAAAGATGTGCATCAATCTGGAAAAATGAATGTTTGTGACTGTTGTCATTCGGTAAATGATACTTTTAATGCACAAGTCTCATGCACAGCCCTTCAAATAAAGTGTAGCCAATAGCTCAAAAACACACACTCATGCACACACACACACACACACACGCACACACACACACACGCACACACGCAAACAAACCAAAGGATCTATATGCCTGCACTCAAGCCTGTCAGTATATATCACTCTGCAGATCTGCAGCCTGTAGTGAACACAAACACTCCCATGTGTATTTAAATGAGGAGCTCTGTCACATGTTGAACATCTGTTTGGTACCTAACACCTGTCCAACCTTCAACATCCCATGTCCTCTCTGGACAGGCTGGAATGCCTCTGAACTGATTCCACCATGTTTTGTTTCAGTCGCCGCCTTTTTCGTCTCATCCTTTTTCAAAATGCAAAATCTGAAACGGGAGAAAGAAAACACAAGAAAAACTCGAGGCAGCAGAAAGGTAAGAGAAACAGAGACAAAAAGAGGACAGGCGGTAAATGAAGCAGAGCAGCTGCACAGTTATTGGCTGTGACGGTTTCTTGTGCATTAACATATGCATCATGTAGAGGATGCAGGACACATAATGGAAATGCAGATAATCTTCTGAAATACTGTTTGAATCAGCCCTTATTCCCTGAAGGACTTCGAGCTCAGAAGAGTTTTCTATGCATCTGTTCCAAAGCTTTATGTCTTCCTCAAAAACTGCACACAAAAACGAAGCAGATTTCAGCAGGATGAGTTGTTTCTCCACATGTATGACATAGAGGGAAGCAATAAACATTCAACGTAATCATGATGATACATCTCGACAAGTTTTGTTCTTGTCTCACATCCTGCTAAGGCTGTATTGAATCTTCCTTTTCAGAGAATCGTGAGGAATGTCAACTGTGCAGGAGTTTCCATACTGCTAACTTTTCCTTCTGTTGGTTCTGATTCCCAGCCAAAATGTGCCAATGTCATGAAAATAAGACAAAATGATGACTTAATCCAGGTTCAGATACACACCTGAATTTCCCACATTTGGGCTCTCTCAACATTTTTCTCCAGAAGACTTAGAGTCATTTCTATGAACAAAATTGATGAAGGATCTAACGGGTGGTCACTACCCGAGCTAACTCGGGTTAGCTCGGGTAGTGAGCTAACCCGAAGAGTTTTGGCACTTTCTTTTTATCTAGAATGTGCCAAAACTCTGTTGATGGCTAGTGAGAGAAACACGCAGAGAGAAACATCAGAGAAAGGCAGCACTGGAAGATCTTTGAAATGACAACGAGGCTATTGCAACGAGCAGTGGTACCAAATGTAAAATCACAGACTTGACACCAGATGGAAGACGACACCAGACACTGACAATGTCAACTACATTCCAGATCACACGGCCTGACCAGAGGTACAGGTCATTCATTGTTTCATTTATGAAGCTGAAAGTAACAGCAGCAGCACAAACACCAGCTTCTTCTGCCAACTTCTTCCTGTGTTTGGTCCTCCTCACCTTCATTACCTCTTGTGATTTCTACATTTCCATCGATTATTGGTTCAAATTGTAGAAGATGAATGATGTTACTCATCGCTGTTTTGGCTGGATGAATCTAGCACAATTGAACCTTGCATATGCCATCTACCCAGAATGCACTGCAGAGTAAACAACATGGCAACGTCCGTCTGACAATAATTTATTTATATCCATAAAAACCAAACGGCCTACAGTATTTTTTGTATTGTTTTTACATCTAAAATAAATATTTCTCAAATAAAGTCTATTGTTTCCCTTTAAAGCCTAAATCGATGAGGAGATGTAGCCCTGACCATGAAAATCTAAAAAAAATAGAAAGCTTGGGAAAGATTATCACTTTTTTGTGTTGTAGCTAACATTTGCTTAAGTAGAGTTTAATTTAAAGTTAAACTTTAGTTTGAAATTATTAAACTTATTCTTGAATTGTGGTCAGGGAGGGAGGCTCTGTGCACAAAATCAGTGCAAGAGCTGCAAAGGTTCCCCGGGCCTCACTTTGAACACCCTTGATACAGACGATAAAACCATGAAGTGCTAAATGTTTTTATATCTTGAGGCCCATATAGGGGATTTTATGTAAACCTTGGAGGCTGGGAGAGTTTATCAATGTTAAGTAACTGTAATTAGTTGCCACAAAGCAAATATTGAACAACCCTGAATGGCTGCCTTTGTGTGTTTTAAACTTTATGCCCTTTTCTGCATGCCATCCAATGATGCTATTTTTAAATAAATCCCATCCTCATGTCTCATCAGCTCACACATAAAACTCAGAGTGGGAAACAAATGACTGCAGAGGTTTAATGTTGTATGTCCAACATATGGTGCCCCATCAGTTGAGCTTTGACTGCAGCTTACTTATGGAGATCATTTTGGTGATTTTTTTTTCCCTCTACGGCAATTTAATGTCACCCAGTAGATCAACACCAGCTGTTTGTTGTATATTTAGCTGCTAACTGAGGTCCAGCACTATTCTGAAACCATTTTTATTGTTTATTTTCATATTAATCATTTCCCCAAGTACTCCATCTGTTTATATTGCGTCTGTATGCAGACAGACCTGTGAAAGCTGAGGAAGTCTAACCAGCCTTACCACATGTTAGAAGACTTCATCTTGTATTAGTTATTATCCTGTTATTCTCTAACAATGTAATAAAACAACTATTTTCTTGTCAAAATTTGATTATCAGATGAGGGCAAAATTTAGAGTCAGATAAGAAAAGATTGAAATGAAGCAGAATATTTTAGCAGGGATTAGACATTATTCTTCTAGGTGGAGATGTCCTGATCCAGTCCAGATGTTTCTGAAGTACCAAGTTGCAGTGCGGTTTCTGTTTTTTTACTTTTTCAAGTCAGCTGGCTGTAATTCACCACCTGAGTTTTTCTATGCAGCAATGCAGCTCCTTACTGAAGATCTTATTGAACTATCCCTGATTAATTTATTGTGTGCCACTGGAATAATCATATCTTCTTGTATTGATAAAATCCAAAATGCTGCTGCTAGCGTTCTGACTAAACCCAGGAAGATAGAACATCACCCAGTTCTACAGTTCTTCACTGAGAGAAAACACCGTAAAATCCTGTTAGTTTATAAATCACTGAACAGTTTAGCATCACAAAACATTAAAGATCTGCTGGAGTTTTATCAACCTCACAGACCTGAGAGGTCGAACACAGAGAAACAGCATTCAGCTTCTATACACCACAAATCTGGAACAAACTTCCAGAAAACTGGAAAACAGCTGCCTTTAAATTTAGACTAAAAACCCACCTGTTCAGAGTTGCTTTATAACCATAACAAATGAAACATTGACCAACATATTTGATGATTTTGATGATGGCACTTGTCAAACTAATGTTTGATAGTGATTTCTTAATTGTTTTTTTATGACTTTTTATTTTGTGTTTTTATGACTTAAAGCACTTTGAACTGCCTTGTTGCTGAAATGTGATATACAAATAAACTTGATTGATTTATGTCAAAGGTAAAAAAAAAAATCAAAACAAACAAACAAAAAGATTCAATCTGTACTGCTAGGTTTTGGTTATAATATAATTTTAATAAGAAACTTGCTTCAAAGATTCCTACTGTTTGATATGATTCAATTCACTGATTTCAGAAACGTTTATGTTTTATAGTATTTGTTTCTAGTCTTAGCAAATACTGAATAAGTTTGAGACCTTCATTAACCCTGAATTAGCAGGTTTTGTGATGATTGGATTGAATCAGTTTGCTGGCACCTTGGACTCATGAAGAAACAATGTTGACTCAGGTTTTGGCTCAGTTACATGACTAACTTTGACTAGCTCCCTCAACAGATATTATAGATCTCTCAGAAGGTGGTGCTATACACACTGCATTCATAGAAAAGCAAGAGTCACATCAGGAGTTGAAAAAGAGGGAAAACTAATCATCTGCTGGTTCTGGTCCACTATGCTTTCTGAAGTCCACAGTCCATCCTGCCATCTACCTGGATGTTTTAGGACTTCGTGCTTCCATCTGTTGATGGACCAGTGCCGTATCAACCCCTCCCATTATCATTTCTCCATGTGCATTTCCTTTGTGGGTTGGAGACTGATGTGTTTTTGTCTGGTTACTGTAGGTCTCGCCTTGCTGATTTTCACATGAACTGCCAGATGACATCTCACACCGTCACCAGCTGTCCCTATGACAACTACATAGGCTGCCTCATGTCCTATGTGGGCCTCATTGGTAAGGCTGCTTCAGATTGCTGTTCTTCCGGGGATGAGACTGAAAAGAGACTAAACGCCAAGTCTTTGGGTGAATGGTTCCCTGCTGGCCCATTTCTCTGTACTTCCCCTTCTATACCCACAATACAGGCAACCGCATAAATCTGTAAACATGAAGACACTAACGTCACTGTCATTAACTACCCATGACGAATAGCAACTACATGCAAACAAGTAATAGGAAACAGGTTTATGTTGTAACAGATGACTCGTCTTTACCGTGTTGAGCAGTGAGTCACAGGCTATGATCACACAGCAGGTATTGATCCCCCAATGCTGTTGAGATGTGTAGTCAGAGTCATGAGCAGTGGAATTTGGATGTAATGCACTTCAGTGACACAGACATTCATAACTCTTTTTTTTCAGTCATTGCTTATTTCTAGATTTGCCATGTCTGCCTCAAATGTGAATTAACTGCAACATGGCGTTTTGGTAAATATCTGATTTAGTGCTGCATATGGAAGTGGCTCAAATTGGGGTTTTTTTAGAGGGTGTCTATATACGAATTGGGGCAAATCAGCCTGCTGTGAAAAAGTTGCATTTGGGCATGCCTATTATCAGCCTAATTCCTCAACCATTTCTTGAGCCTTTAGTGTAGTGTTCACATACATGTTGCAAGTGATTCATTTGATGTCTGTGAATTATCCAGTAATATTATTCCTAATTTGTTAAAATCCTCTTCAGTTTTCTTCCTGGATAATCTTCATCTTAGCTATCCTCCTTCCTTTCTGTGCTCTGTCGGAACACAGGCTCAGATGTAACACCGAACTACAGCGACAACAGCCCCACCAACATCACCATCAGCCTGTGGTGCACCTGCAGGGGCACGGGTCATCAGGAGCAGGACTGCGACGCCTTCCATCGGGACTTCACCCACAACACTTGCCTCAGTAAGTCTGTTGCTGGGTATAAACCAAAACTACATAGAGAAAATGCAGCACAAAGTCACTAAACAAAGACTGAGTGAAAACATCTTTATAGAGAAGTCAGGATTACAGTTGGACAGTTCCTGTAGTTAGCAGCTAATGAACACATTCGTTACACAGAAGAGATGCTGAGAATACAGCTGGCTTCCCATCATTCACAATCCTTTTTGTAGCTCTAATTAGGGTTGTAACAATCCTTCGATTCATTCGAATACCTTGATTATTAAAATTCCTTTTGGAAAATGTATCTGCCTTGCAGCTTAATTAAGTTATGTTTTATTATTTAGCGCACCATGTTCCACCCAGGCCATTATTTGTATTGCGCTGCGCTCAAGAGTTGTTGACAAAAGTGTCAGCAGCATATGGTCAAATTTTCATGTTTGGTCTGAGAGGATGTTATTGATTGATGATGATGTCTGGTTTAATATCCCTGCTGCCCAGGGGCCAGCGTTCAGAGCGCTGGAAAGAGCGCCGCAAGTGTATTCATACAGGTGAGCAGATAGACTGAACAATGCGGGCGCCAGGCTGTGGGTGGAAATAAATTTCATATCATGCTGGTCTCAATAAATGGGTGGCAGAGCTCATCATGGCAGTACATAGCTGGTAGATGTTTCTGTGAGTGACAAATGAAGGTGTCAAATCCAGTCGCCAACATAAACACAAAAGCTACAAATGTCAGGGTAAGATAAGACGATTAAATTGACTGAAGGTGAATACATTAATTATAAGCTAGCGTTAAGACAAGGGTATTTTTGAGCATGCCTTTTTATTATTAAACTAAATAGAATTTTAGATTTTTGTACAACTTTTCCTCAGATTAACATAGACAGTGAGCTATGATTGTTACGGGTTAATTTTGTAACCGAGAGAAAAGTAATTGTAAGAAAAGCTCAAATATGAGAAATTGGACTGATGTTGAGCAGTTCTGTCTGTCCAGCCCCTCAAGCTCCATCACAACATCAGGGATTTTATCATCCAGTCTTGTCATGGTGACGATCATAACACAGCTTATTGGTGATAGACCTGGCGTGGTTGATGAAATGACTGGACAGAGCCGGTCTGCGTGGTTTGGCCCATTTCTGTTTGGATAACTCCTAAATCTACTGAGTCGCAGAGGGGTGATGGTAAAAAACCTCCTCAGATAAGTTTTGCTTCACTGACTGAGGATAATTCAACATTGATCTAGTCAATATTATTTCTAAAGACTCCTCTCATGTCCTAAGACATTCTTCAGTTGTGTTTGAGGCTGACATATCAGCAAGGAGAGCAAATAATGGAGAAGAAAGATCAGATCAGGTGGAGGAAGAAAACCAGAACTGAGACAATGTGTTGAAGATCCCAAGACACTTTCTCTAAATATCAGTAATGTAGCTGCAGCACAACCTCTGGGCCCTACATCAAACACCAACTGAACACACAGAGCAGCTGGATGAACACACATCTCTGAAATGTTGAAGTGTTTCTCACAGAACGGGTGTAAAACACTGAATGCAATCAGCATTTTTTAGATTAAAAAGAGAAACAGTTTTCTATAGGAATTAGGTATGTTTAATTCAATCCAGTTTAATTCAGTAACACTTTATTAATCCCAGAGGGAAATTAAATGTTGTAAATCATATTATCCAATTTTCTTCAAAGAGCTTTCAAAGATTAGAGGAGTCACCAGAAATAGTATTTCTACAGCAAACAGAAGGGTTTTAAAAGCAGACTTTGCAAACTATGGAAATCATCGTTGTAAAATATTAAGTATAAAGAAACAATATGATTACCTGCTCAGATATCATACCTGTATTCAAAGTGCTTCAGGGGCCGGCCCACCACCTTCAAAACAGTTTGTTCAATTGAAGTGAAAGAGCTTTAATGATACTTTCATAGTTGGTGTTTTGAAACAAACAAAAAAAACATAATAAATTATCAACTACTTTACATTTGACCAGATTTGACCAGATTTGAGTGCTTATGCATAAATATAGGTATATACCCATTAATATACCCAGGATTTTAAGAAAATGTAGTCTGTCATGGTTAATTCTTTTGAAAATGCAGATGATGTACTCATTGTCCTTCTTGTTGTTAGATTGACTCCATGCTTGTTCTGGAGACAGGCAAAAATAGAATCGGCTCTAATTTTGCTGTGTAAAGGTACAGACAAAATGTGCAGACACCAACTGGCAATAACTGATGAATAATAAAATAAATAAATAAAACTGAGCCTCATAATGAAGATACGAATGCATATAAACCTGTTGAATCTTTGGGTGTGGCTGTGCTTTGTGCTGCTCTGACAGTCACTGATACACATGTTTATTTTCCACCTCTTCCATGAATCAGTGTGGATAAGAAGGCAAGATAATGTTGGAATTTCAGTGCTGTCCATCAATCCTTCATCCCACCAACCTCATCAACAACTTTCCCAACATAAACAATCCTACTGATGAATTACTTCCCCACTAAATAGCCTAGTTCATTTAGATAACTGAAGAGTCTCCTCTGTTTTATTTCTCTATTTATTTATTTTTCTCATCATGGTTCATTCCACATCTCCACCTGCCTAAACGGCTCCTGGAACATCTTTATTTGACATTCAGGTTTGTCCTTCACAGAGCTGGACAATGATTATAATTTACTCCTCATCCATGTTCCACCTTCTGGATAAAATAGATCAAAGACACCAGAGACTGATTCCCACCATTTCCACTAGCCCGACCTTTGACCTCTGTGCCACTCTCTCTCTTTTGTAACTTTCAAACTGATAAAATGTCTGATTAAATGGGTAAATCACAGCTAAACACAACCACTTTTCAGTTCGCCCCCTTCCCCATTATTCTGGTGCAATGTCTGGTGACAAGTTTCTGTCTTTTAATAATTCCATTAATCCTCTCCTCCTTTTCTCCTGTTGCTGCTCCTTGTTTGCTCAAATTAGCCAGCATAACCCTGAGAAAAGGTTCTGGCTTGAATGGCTCACTGGACAAGCACCTCTTTCAGTGACATAGAAATTAAAATACAACTACTGGACTTTTCTCAATTTGAATACAAACAAATATTGGGCAACAGAATAATTCCTCATAGAAGCTGCAGATGATCAGATGCTCCTTGCTTCTTGGTACATGCTGGTCATGGAGGTGGGACCCAACCGGCAGAAATAAACATGCTAACAATAACATCAGTGAAACCTTTTTTTTATTGCAGTGTGTACACAGTGTGTCAAAGTAATAGTATGAACAAAGGATGACAGAGAGCTTAAACACAACTAGATCTAAATTAAAAGCAGTCAATTCGAGGAATTAAACAACATCTGCATGTCTAAATATAGAATGTCTTCCAAGAATATTTAACTCAAATAAGAACCAAACAGAACAATTCATCATTTACAAACCAAGACAAATGAAAATATTTTAATCTGATCCCAATACTTTCTTATTTAAAACACATTTCCAAACCCCACTATGAAATTCCCATTCCATGAAAGGAAATGGGAGATACACCATTTCCTGTGATTGTTCAGTCCCGAACGAATAATTTATGCACAGACCCCCAGGAATGTTTTGTCTGCACTGTAAAAATATGTCTCTAATTTACAGTACAATACCAGCAGCTGTAGTTGCAGTATATTGTAAAATCCATAAAAATACGGTAAAACAACCCCAACCTCCAGGATTTCACCGTAAATTTAAGACGTTTTTTATAGAGTGTGCACACCTGCTGGGAAAATGGTGGAGGTAAGTGATGATAAAAAAAAGAAGATGAACTGCCACATTTTAGGTCCTCAAACTCTTTGCTAGAACAATTTTGTACCATTGCAGCTCAAATAGTCTATTGAAATTCGGAGAGGCCTATCAGTTCCAAACCAAAATAGACCAGGTGAAACCCCAGTAATGTTATTTAAATCTGCATAAATATGCTTCTTTAACATCAACTATTAAACATCTACAATATAAATGAAACATGGGCTCATTCTTGTGCCTCCATCACACAAACCACTTTTGTGTGATGGAGGCACACAAAAGTTTTAAGGGTCACAAAAACATTCACCTCTTAACAATTAAAAACCATCTTACTTTGAATAATTGCTTGGGGTGTATGAAGCATCCCTCAAGAACTTCCTCTGATGAGCTCATAAACATGGACTGAATGAGGAGCAGCAGGCTGCAGGCTGCATGCTGCAGGCTGCATGCTGCATGCTGCAGGCTGCAGGCGGCAGGCTGCATGCTGCAGGCTGCAGGCTGGGCCAGGCGCTGTGTTCCCTCTTTCTTCTCTGCTCTTTCTTTCATAATGCAGACATCCACGGAAATGATCTGAGTTTGTCAGATACTTTACTCCACCTGTTATTGTTACCTCAGCAGTCAGAGGTCGTGCATTCAGTCATTGTGCTCCCATTGTTGGAACCCTCTTCTGTGATCTCTATGATTCCTGTTGATATTGATTCCTTGAGCGTCACTATGTAAAAACATGTGCCATTTAAAAAGCATAGAAAAAAATTAAGGGGGTTAATATTGATCAAGTGTGTTTTTTAACTTGCTTTTTGTTTTTTGTTTAAAAAAGTTCAGAGACTCTGAGGAAACTGACTCGTTTCTTCCCCTCAGCGTATTTAGTGCTCCATCACTGTACTTGTCAGTGAGGTTTTCCACAGTGACCTGGATGTTACATTAACACTTGAACATGTCAGGTGCTGCAGAGAGATGTGTTCTAATGCAATATTAACTTTATCTCCAAGGACTGTGATCATTAATCTTTCACTGAGCTCTTCAAAGTAGGTCACACACTGTTTTCTGCACCAGCGTTTGGATTCCACAGCCTTAAATTAGCTGAAGGAATACCTTTACATCGTGCTTGTCACTGAATCGGTCGCAGTTCAGTGACTTCGCTGTAAGTTAATGTGTGAATTAATTCACTGTATATCACAGCTACTGCAGTTGAAACCAGATGTTTGCACACTCCACAAAAACAGACATCTTCCTCACTGTCTGAAGTTAAATCAGAGTAATCTTCACTTGGTTCAGGTCACC
>VMRN01000140.1:651340-668022 GCA_010277015.1 Poeciliopsis turrubarensis | reverse complement strand
CTCTCTCTCTCCCTCTCTCTCTCTCTCTCTCTCTCTCTCTCTCTCTCTCTCTCTCTCTCTCTCTCTCTCTCTCTCTCTCTCTCTTTCTCTCTCTCTCTCTCTCTCTCTCTCTCTCTCTCTCTCTCTCTCTCTCTCTCTCTCTCTCTCTCTCTCTCTCTCTCTCTCTCTCTCCTGCAGTCAGTTAGTTCATCAGCCCAGGTCTATTGTTCCTACGATAAACCTCCCAGTATTTGAGTTCTTTAGTTTGTCACATCACTTCTCCCTGGTTTCACTGTGATCTCTTCGTATCTCCTGTTTGGCTTTGTTTGGATTGTTTTTGTTCCCTTAGCCATCAGTTATCACCTGAACAAATTTGCTGCAACTTGTATGCATCTATAGTGGAGTAAGTTTCCTGTAGTTGCTGTTGGAGGAGACTACATTAACTGCTTTCGGCTGCAAAAAAACATCATATAATTGTTTGCATTTTAATTGGTTGGAGTGCAGCAGAAGGAGGGGCTTACCCATTCCTGCAAAAGCATTCCTGCAAAAAGCACAACTTTATGCATATTTGTGTTACAAGTTATGCATACAGATTAATCATAATTATTCACGGCACAAGAGTGTCATTAAATGTTCAAATTGATTGACAGTAGTACTTTAAAATGAAATAATGATGACATTGCTTACTTAGGTGGGTCTTTGTGAGAGACATTTTCATTGTTCAATAAAAAACATATGCCTTTGATAAAAATGGATTTGATATTAGACAGCCACTTAAATCCACATTACTAACTTGAAAGAAATGACTGAGTTGATCACCCCACACCTCAGCTATTTGCGTCATCCCATTTCAGAGAGAGTGATGGCACATAGACAAGACAGACTTTGCACAAAGCAAAAGCAGAATGGAATGATGGGAAGAGAGATCGATCTGAAGACAATAAAAAACAGATTACAGGCAGTTGTTAAGTTAAAGACCTGCCAGAGCTACAATCAGACGTGGTTGATGGATGATTGTTTGAACTGAATGCTTTTTTGTGTAGATAAAGATGGTTTTAAAAATAAGCTCAAATAGAAACAATATTAAAAACAAGACTATATCTGATGTAGCCTCAACAGAGGGAGGTTGCTCTGTTCTGCTGCAATGTTGTGCTGCATTTGTGGTTCTGCAAAACTGATTTTTTCTTCGTTTCTGTGACGTTTAAATGATTCTGTCTTTCCTCTGTCTCTTTTATCTGCTCACATGCACACTGCCGCATGCTTACGTGAACATGACATATTTGGCTGGAGACAGTCACATACAAGCAGAAACTGATTAAGCAGACCAACGCTCGTTAGAGAGGGTGCAGAACGAGGGGAAGATAAAAGCAGAACTTGCCTCCAATCTTTGCTTCACTTTGTGTCACCCTTAAGGTGTGTTAAGTGGAGCCCAGCGCTGGGCGGTGAGTATCACTCTGTGTCTGTTCCTCAGTTCAGCTCAGTACCTTTGTTGTCCCATAAGGGGGGAAATTAGTTTTGCAGCCAGGCATTTCAAACATTTAAAGCTGGAATTTCAAAAAACAACATAAGATACACAGACAATGTTAAAAACATCCAAGCAGCAATTAATAAATATATAAGCTGGAATTTAAAAATCCACAAGTTCAGGGACCTGGCTGCTTTGGATGCAGGAAGTTCTTCCATCTGTTGCTTTGATCCCAGGAAGCCTAAACCTCCAGTCAGACTTGAGTGATGCACTTAAGGGAAAAAGGATGCAGAACAACATTTCCTTGTTAAATTAGTTGATTAGTTTTAGTTATTCAATTACCAAAATAATTTTTTGCTCTTTAAAGCAAAAACAGCTCTTTAAAAAAGGTCCTTTCAAATACTGACAAGCCCTTTCTCTGTCACTTGACCACCAATACTCCCAAAACAAAAAGCAGCAGCATAGCAGTGGTCGTGTCAGTGTCATGCTCATGTACACGCTGCTCACAACCTCCTCCTTGCTCTCTACTATGCTGCAGCTCCTCACCAAAAGCGGAGTCCACTGTGAATGCTCAGGCTAGTTAGCATGTTAGCATGGCCTCCCATGATGGTGCATGAACTGTTTTCCTGTAATGGTAGGTTCAGTTGGCAGCAGGATCGCAGGGAGAAGGCAGAGGAGTTTTCACAGATTATCTGTCTCATATCATGCAGTCAGAACATAGAGATAGTTTAAATAAATAATTAATAAGAATTTTTATAAAAGTTGCCTGCTGCAGCTTTAAGGTGGGCTTGCTTTCTTTTTCACCACTGCTGTAGAAGACCTGACTCTGCAGCACGTGTGCAAAGATGTCCAGAAATGTGTTTATCCTTTCACATCAAAACTTCAAGGTGATGCTTCAAGTGTGACTCTGCTTAAATACAGCGGTCCATCCCCTGTACACATACCAAATGTTTATCTGTTTGCTTTTTCTTTCATGCCCTTGACCGATTAGCTGCCATTGTTCTGCCAGGATGGTACACATGAGAGGAGGAAGTTTAAGTTTGCCTGACTTTTCTTTCTCCTACCTCCAGGCAGCCTGATGTTTGATTTGGGTGGTCTATTCCTAGCTTTCAGTATTCAAGGTCAAAGCCTAAATGTGTGTTTTTGTGTGTGTTGGTAATTGTGTTAAATATGAACAGAAACGAGGGCTGAAAAAGCAGAGAGATTGGATAAATTGTGTATGTAGACGGCAGCAGCTGCATCCATGTTGCAGTGGTTCGTGCTGCCCCTAGCAACCACACATTTTGTCACTCCTCCCTCCCACTGCCCAAATTAAAAACTGGAAATATATTTAATTATCTATACAAATCACTGGCTCCAGCATTCTGCATACAATAATCTGATTATCCTAACATGTCAATGGAATGACCTGCCACGGCTTGAAGCCAGGATGTAGAAACTTCAAAAGTTTAGCTTATTAACTCACTTTGTAACATTTCATCAAGACTGCTCAGTCTGTGTGATTCGTAACAGAAAAAAAGCCAAAGACTCACTGGAATGTGAATTTTTAGACTAAAGACATACAATTTGCCATTTGCCATTATGTTTCTAGAACATATCAAAATTAGAGTGATATGGCCAGTGATAAATAGATCGATAAATAAAGTCTTAATGAGTCCTCAGGGTGCAGCTTATGGGTGTGAGTATGTGTGCAGTGGGGGCAGGAGGGATGGAAGGCAGACATTAAAGTTTATGTATAAAAGTGAATAAAAGTTTCATCAGGCTGTAACAAGGCCAGCGCCCTGCATGCACACGCGCTCCACCCTGATCTGTCCTGCTCCACCCTGGTCTGTCCTGCTCCACCCTGGTCTGTCCTGCTCCACCCTGGTCTGTCCTGCTCCATCCTGGTCTGTCCTGCTCCACCCTGGACTGTCCTGCTCCACCCTGGACTGTCCTGCTCCACCCTGGTCTGTGCTCCTCCAACCTGCTCCGCCTTGCTCTGCTCCAGCAACGGTCTCACCTGTGATTGCTGCGCCCCCTCCTAAATCGTGGAAGTGGACATTTGGGGTCCTGAGGAGTGTTGAAGAGGTGAAGAGGCTCCCCCGACTCTCTGGCCACCACCCTCTCTCCGCCATTTTAAATGCATTATGTAACAACACGCATCAGCAACAACATAAGAGTCTTATCACTTATGTATTTATAAATAACTGAGACAACTATTTAGCCGTTATGTCCTGATGGTGTCCCAATTTTTTTTATTTTCATCTAGTTTTGCTAATTATCACCCTAAACAAATATTTAGAATCATTTATAGCCAAACCAGATCAGCACCAGATTAGCGTTTCAACTTAGAGGGGGAATCAGTCTGACTTTCTATGTGATGAGAAAGAAAGAATGAAAGAAAGAAAGAAAGAATGAAAGAAAGAAAGGGTAAAGATTCTAAACAAGATCATCTACGTTTCAACAAGTCAAGATGTAAAAGGTTGCTGGAGCTCTTCTGAACAAGTGTGGGTTTGCTTTGTGTGGTATTTTCCAGGTTTAGCTACGCTCGGCTTTGTCTTTCGGTCAGTCTGGAATCCTTTCTAATTTCTTCTTTCATAGTTTGTGGCTTGAGGCAGCAGCTGCCCTGACGCCCACACAGGAGCCTGGTTGATGAAGTAGCTTAATCTGGAACCTCTGATAATAAACCCTGCAGGCAATTATTCAGCTCCATGGAATAGTTGACATTTTCTCCTCAAATGTGTCCTTCTTCTGCCCCTCCACCTTATTTACCTCAATCCCCATGAATAGAGATTATCAACATGGCAGTTTGCTGGGTGTTAATTGAACAAAGTTATGCAGCCAAGTAACCGTGTGTGTTCAGCAGCACATCAGAGGCCATGTTGTTTCCATAGGTGGACGCATTTGTCACAGCACAAGGAAAGTGTTGATCTCAGCTATGAAGCAGAAAGAGATAACGGTAACAGCAAAGGTCATATGCAGGCGTGTTGAATATTGCACAAATAGCCACATAAAGCTGAACCACTTTGTGGTTTGGAAAGCAGGATGTTCAAGTAAATTGTGTCTGGTAGCTGATGTGGGAGTAACAGCAGCATGCCAAGAAGTCATCATGTGATACTACTTACAAGAAAAGCAACAGTTGTGTTAAAGTTTAAAGAAAGCGATGAATCACTTCCTTCTGTTCTTTGTTTCATAATGTTTTGTTGAAACCATTTTAGGGATTTTTTAAATTGTTTCTGCAGCCAGACTAAACATAAGCTCTGTACAACTGCTAGCAAACAGTCCCCCGAAAAACAATTTGCTCCCTGCAGTCTTTTATCTGTGGGAAGTTCTTATTTTTTGTCACATATCATCTAACAAATTTTAATGTCTTTCAAAGATAAACTGTTAACCCAAAATAAATCAATGACTCCAAACCCACGGGCCTGAACATGAAGTGTAATGACTGAACCCTGAACCCAACGGCTGGGTGTGTCTCCCTTTAGGAAAGCAGAAACAGCCTGATGAAAGTTACATGACAACATCTCAACCAGATATTAGCCTTCTCTTGGACGAGACCAATAGAAAACCTTTATTGAGACGTTCAACAGTGAATGTGCTGGTGTCAGCTGGTTCAGCAGAATAACCCTCAGCAGACTGTATCTCTGCTTCGACACCTGATCCTGTCTCTGTTGGAGCAAGTATGGCATCAACCTACACAGGTCCCATTAACAGAGTAATGAACGAGCACATCGGGATTTTCAAAACAATTCAGCAAAGACAGACTGCATATCCTTACAATTACAGCTGTATTAATACATCTATGGATATATCCATGTATGTCTTGTCAAGGTTTTTTATGTGGCTATACATACACACAGTGGATTTCATTGTGAAAGTCAAGACTCATGTTGTGGTAGGAGCATCAGGCAAGGCAGACAAAGCGAGAGCAATGGATGGAGAAATGTTATTTTAGAAGTTGAGAACAACAATACTTTATGATTCCACTCATCCTTTTCATCACTGGCTTCATCACGCGATGACCAGACAATCTTCTTTTTCTACTACAGAGCAGAATTTACACTCCATCATGTTCAGAAAGTATACTGACCATAGTCAGAGTTGCTCCCAGTTTCTCAGCAGAAAATCCGACTTTGGAGAATGTTTCAGTTCTTTCTGTCTAAGAAGTCAGAATTTCCCATTTGTGAGTAAAACATTAATTCTAGGGTCATGACAACTGAGACAACATGAATTTCAAATGGACAAACCAAATTTCTCAGCTGAACCAATATTCTGTCATTCTGAACACACTCAGAGATGTTACAGAAACACATGTGGCACCAAGTCTTTCAGATAACTGTCTCAGGTTGACTTATGCTACTTCATGTGCTGTCTAGAAAAAAAAATATCTGGCACTTCTATTCAGTTACTTGTTGCTATTACAGACATTTTATTCAACATGAAAGTCTTCCTGGAGCCTGCAGCCTCTTCCCCCTGGGTGTAGCTTTAATCTGCTCCAATCTGCCCTGGACCCATTTTAGAAAGTCCTGCCTGGTTCTGACCTACTATTCATACCCATTTCAGGGGTAGCATAAGCAACGGTGTGTATTGTTTTTAAGTGATTTGACAGACAGCAGACTGAATTTGTTGGTTTGTCTTGGTGTGACATTATTCTCATTCTTTTCTCTGTCGTTATAGAAACTAATGTACACTTGAGAAATAGTAGCGAAACATGAGGAAATTAGGAACATAACATAATGAGTCCAATAAGCATAATTTTATAACTTCATTTCAGTAAAGCGGCCGTAGAGTGGAACTCTTAAAACTGATACTGAGCTTAAAGAAAAGCAAATAAATGTGAACTCTCCCTGTAGAGCTCTGGTGTTCAGCTACACATAAGACAATTGAAGCCTTTATATTTAAGAAACATAGAGTTCTGTTAAACAGCTAATTTGGCTCTCATCTCACTTCTCTGGTCTTCTCTAAATGTGAAGCAAAACCAACTGGGCTGGAGTGATTATATTGGAGAATCAAGGGAAGCTGAGAAGAGACAAATTAAAACTTTCTGCTATTTTTCTGCCATGAGCCTCATTAAGAGTAAATATATTGTTAGCGGCGTAAAGATTCACCACATGTAGGCGGATGGCCAAATCTCCTGGGTCAACATCTCAACTCCCAGAAAGTTTTTTCAGAGTAAAGCTGCATTCTTGGGTTCTGAACATAAAACGAATCACCAACACACCAGACAGAGTCCAACAAGTCACTGTAGCTGGAAGGGAAGTCGGAGGGTGGTGGGTATGTCAAGTAAAATGTCAGAATATTTTTTTTGTTTTTGTTTTTTTATTGCAGCTTGAAGCAGCTGATGTAGTCAGCTAGAACTCTACAGCAACAAAGGGAAACTAACTCCTCTACACATGAATGCTAGAGCAAACTCGTTCGGCAGATAACTGACAGATAAGATTTAGTTTATTTACTAGTTCTTAGGTGCTCCAGGCCTTTCTGATGCCGCCCTGGGCAGCTGCCCACAGGGCCCATATCAAAATCTGCCATTGTATCCACGTTTTCTAAAAATGTTTTGTTTCAAACCAAATATGTCTGAAGATGATCAGTTTTCCAGATTTTTATTTTCAAGAAGATTTAAAGGAAGTTATTTTGTTACGTTAATTTAGAAATGTCCAAAGTTAGGTAGTAACTAGTTACATTTACTCAGTTATTTTTATTTGAGGAATTTTGGGGGGGAAATTTACTTTTAGGAGCATTTTGACTGCGCTGTACTTTTTATTTTTACTTTACTAATTTTATCATGAAGTATCGCTGCTCTTGCTTGAGTAAAACTATGTAGAAGTACTTCTCCTCTTACCTGAGTACAATTTTGGGGTACTCTGCCCGTCTCTGGAAATGTCCCTCTCCCTTGCTGGATTGACATCAATATAATGTAACTCTCTGGTGCGCACCAGGAGGTTCCTTGATATTTCCTTCCATGCCCGGTTACATCAGCATTCTCAAACTGCAATCTTTGAGGGCCGCAGCCCTGCAACTTTTAGATGCGTTCCTTGTCTCACAGCTTGGATGAAATGAATAAACTGCATCACCAGCATGCAGGCAGGCACTGCAGAGCTCTGAGAGAGTGCAACTCATGAACAGATCAGAGTAAAGCTCTGCTGGACAGTCAATCTACTGATTTTATAGTAAAGGACAAGAATCATAAACACATGAGACAATCTGGATCCCAAGAAGCTGCAGACACCGTCATCTCCAGGACAGCGCGCTTTGGGTTCCCAGCTCAGATTGCTTATTTCAATGAAAGCTAATCAGCATGAAAATGAAAACAAAACATGGCCATCCACTTAACAAAAGCCATAAGCTGTAATAGTTCCTCTGCTGCTCTCCTGAGCTCCACTGGAGCTTTTGGTCTCTTGAACCCTGTCCTGGGTTTTCCATGCCTGTAGGATTCTCTGTGGGTGGCAGCCTGTGATGTTCCAGTTGTTATTAATCAAGGGCGGCTCAGAGCAAATGGGATTTTAGCCTTTTACTTGAAGCTTTACTCACTTATTAAGTGAAACTTTAAGTGCTTGTTTAGAAAGCCTGGTTGTAGATGTATGTGATGAAGAAACCAAGTCTGATCACCGATGGAGCCAGTTTAAATATTTACTGCACCCGTTCTGCTGGAAATCTTCAACCTTTTTGTGTGCAGATGGAAAATACGCATAAATTGGATGAATAGAGCAAACAACACAATCTGCTGCTATCAGGATTATTTAAAAGTTATAATAGCTTTAAACTCCCTCTGAGTAAAGTCCATGTGAGCAGCAGAAATCAAAGGCAGTACTGGAGAACGTTAAAGGAGGAATAAAACAACTGCTTATTTGTAATTTGCTTAAGAATTGCTGATTTTTTTTTAATTTATTTATTTTTTTTTTTCAAAATAAAAGCCGCTGTTTCTGTGAGGTTTTATTTTCTTTTTCTTTTGGCTCTTTGTGTTAGACTGATGTGTGAGAAAGTCTTATCTCAGATTCAGGTAGGTAATAATCCAGCTGGACAGATATTGACAAAAATAACACAGCTTTCACTTTCTCTCCCAGGTTTTCCATTCCCTTCACTTAACCATTCCTGTTTTATTTCTCAGTCCGTGCCTCTGTCTCCCCCCACCAGTCCCCTCGTCTCGCTGCCATCCACTTGCTCTCCACTCTACTTATTTCTGACAGTTCGACAGGTCTGTAAGATGCCACACAATGATACCCATTTACAGCAAGGAGTGTTCATAATGACTTCAAATCGCCTGTAATGGCTTGTAATAGGCACTTCCCCTGCGGGCATGTGCGTGGTACATTGTGTTCTTATCGTTTCTTATTGTGCATGTATGGTCATCAGAACAGTACAAACATTGAATTTAATGTCTCCTGTTGCTCATGAAAATGTATGAACCACTGAAGAATATGTTGCTGCTCTGCTGTGAGAAACTATTTGCTCCATTTTTTTTTTTTTTCACATTTACATGTATTAGAAAGAAAATAAACACAAACATTTGTAAAGCATATTTCAAAAGTTCATTTTATTAGTTTAAGGAATACATATATTTTACTAGATTTTTGTCCTGTCTTTGTCTTGTCCAGCTCTCAGTCTCAGGCAGTAAGGCTGTCTGTCTTTAAGACAGGGATTTAACATTATCCTGATTATGCCTGTCTGTGACAGACAGACATAAATCATGTCAAATTGTATCATCAAATGAATGTACTTGATATGCATCTGATCTCAGGTGAAATAAATGTAAAAAAAAAAAAAAATCCCCTGAAGGCTGCACAGTGGTGCAGTTGATAGCACTGCTGCCTTGCAGCAAGAAGGTGGGTTCACTTCCTGACTCGGGGTCTTTCTGCACGGAGTTTGCATGTTCTCCTTGTGTATGTGTGCGATCTCTCTGGGTACTCCGGCTTCTACCCACAGGCCAAAAACATGACTGTCAGGTTGAATGATATCATATTTCAAGGCCTAAATGCATGCAGGAGGATTTGTTTAGTTTGTTTGTTTGTTTTATTTTGTTAACCAGTGTCTAAACAGATATATCTAAGAAATATTGCAATCAGCTTGTTTCTAAATGCGTCTATCTGAAGATAAGATCACAAGAAATACTCAGCATCAGACCTGCAAGGAAAACAGACAGAGAAGGAAAATCCTGTATGTTTACGTTCCAGACAAGATTGCTAAGAAAAGCAATCCACCGCTTACAACAGAGCTGAACATTGTGGCTTTGTTGCTTAGCTTGAGTACCTCTTGTGGACAACTTTACAGTAAACTACTGAACATTTTCACTACTCTTCTGCTATATGGTAAGTGCAGCATTTGATTTCCTTTCTAGCACACAGTGGGCAGCACAGAAATAACAGAGGGGATAACTGATGACACACTTGGCTGTTACTGAGACTGATTTAACAACGTCAAGAGGAAGAAACCCATCAGAATTCTTTCTTCAGCACAAATAAACCTGAACAAAAGAGAGCAGAGTGATGCTCCATGTGTTATGACAACATGACGCGAATCTTTAACTTTCTACTGTCCAGACGTATGATTACAAGTTTCCCTTAGTTAAGATCAATTATATAATAGTTGTATCTGAATAACTGAATGTTTTTGATGCTGTTGCAGCATAATAAAAAAATAAAAAATAATGTATTTTCCATTAATTGTGTAACAGAGCCGGATAACGACAAATGCTTTGACTCTGTAGGACTTTTGCAAATCTGATATTTTTCAGCAGCATCCAGCCTTACAGCCTGGAGTTGTAAGGCTCTTAGTCTCAACTTGTTTGAGACAAAGTTTTACATACTTGGATGCCAATCATTGCCTTTCATTTTGAAACGGTAAAATCTATTTATAAACCAGTGAAAGTTTTCCTCGCCGGTTTGGAGAACTGATTTCTTGGATGTTGGAGATAAACACTTGCCAGCAAAAAAGTAGATTTTGGCGGTTAGTTACACTGTATGTCTGAAATCTGTGTTTTTGTAACTTGGTGTGACTCAAACTCAAATCATAATCTCTGCATAATAGAAAAGATTAAATTCTCTTGGTGCACAGACGCTAAGAAGCTGCAAAGCTTTCTGCATGAAGATGTTTCCTTGTTGCTAAATGAGACAGACAAGCTCATGAGTTAAGATGGAGAGCAGATAGCTATTTACTGTTTTTTTTTTTTTCGTCGCTGCTCCTTGCTCAGCTCAATAAACAGCGACTCTTGCGCTTTCATTAACAGACATGACAGTAGAAGTATTGGACCTGTTGACTCACTGTCACTAAACTTTGTAATTAGCTGATGTATTTGCTTTGACAGACAAATTAGTGTGTTGTGTGTGTTGACAGCCTTGTGTTTGGTTGCTGTTGACAGAGCGCTGTCTGTGTGTCACCACTCCTCCCGGCATGCTCTCTGCTTCACACTGAAGCTGATTGCTGGCTGTCAGCTCCACTCGTGTCTGCTCCACTCAGTCTCTTTCTGCACGCGTCTCCCTCACAGAGCTGTCACAGCCTCTAATGTCTCATTCTCTGACAGTGCCACTCCTCTTCTTCTTCTTCTTCTTCTTCTTCTTCTTCACTCTTGCCAACTCGCATTCACATTGAATAAACCTCTATTCATCAGAGTAGCAAATCAATAAAATCAGGCAGTTCTGACATATTCATTTGTGAGTAAATGTTTTGGAGCCTTTGAGGCCGCGACTCTGAAATAAATTGATCCTTGCTCATCTTAAATTGAGAGAAATTGCATCAGGTTAGTCTGTGGTCAGATCTCTGAGGAATGAATATTCAAGACTCAGATGCTTATAAATAAAATGTTGCTTCTGCATCGTGATAATAGAATGTACATTGATTGGGAGATCTAATAAAATTAGCCAAGTTATCAGGAAGAAAGTCATGGACCTGCACCAGTTTACTTCATTCTGGGGAACAAATCCTGTCTTCATCAAACAGTTATAACAAGTATAGAAATAATAGTTAAGGAGACAGATTACTGTTTTCTCTCCAACATGGATGACAGGCTCAGGCGGTTCTACTGCTGTCATTCACTAAAGGACTTTTTCATGTCAAATGATTGCTTCAAATATTAGCTGCTCTTTGATTTAATTGTGATCTGAATCTACAAATTAGAGCATTCTGATTTATCTGCCACCTGTATCTGTTTCATGTTTTCTCTCAGACATTCCCAATTGTTTCTATCCTTAACAGTCACAGTAAGTAGGATCATCATTACTGGATGTTTCAGGTTTTCTCCCCAATGCAAACTTTGAGGAGAAAGCTGAGCAATCTTTTCATTTCTGTCTTCTGTTTCTTCTTGTCCATTCTGCTCCGTCTTCTCAAACACCCAGTCATATCAGATGGCCGCTTGTACTGAGCCCGGTTCTGGTTCTACTGCAGGTTTCTAAAGGGAGTTTATTCTCTCCACTGTCACTGCATGCATGCTCAGCGTGAGCGTTTACTGTGAAGTCAGCAACACAATGCAAGCGATTGTGGCTCACTGTTGGTCCAGGAGTTAATCCTGCAAGTCAATGAGACGATGCAATCTGATGGGTTTCCTTAGACAGAAACTTTTTAATCTTCTTTGAATCATAAATTCAACTTTGTACTGTTTACACAGGAGGCCCCTGGTGGCCTGCTGGGGGCCCCAACTTTGGCTCTTTGAACCATTTGGAAACAGATTATTGAAAATGCATAGAGGGAGGAAAGTCAAAGTGAGATAAAAAAATTTTAAAAACGTTTTTCCTTCATTTCTGGCAAACAAATCTAAAATACTGTTGAATCAAGCTTGGTCACAAAGAGTTCCTTCACACCTTCGATCTATTTACAGGACAGTCAGTCTGAATACAAGTTTACATGAATTTCAGTCAGGTTTGTTTGATGTATTATTCTAAATCTCCAAACTAAAGGTAGTGAGAAAATGATTATAAGATAACATCTGCTCGTTATATTGCATTACATATTATTCCATATGCTTGTGAATTCCCACTGAATGAAGCTATTTGGGTTACATGAACAAAAACCCCCAGTTGTTTTCCTGCAGCTGCATGAGAACCAGACCGTCTCTCTTGTTCTTTTGGATCATTATTCTTGTTATAAAACTCCTGTGTTGTTTACATTCAGGACTTTTGATTGATTGTCTTACAGAACAAGAGTTCTGTGTTGTGCGCGAAATATATGAATAAACCTGATTGGGTGATTTCACCTGACAGTGCTTGGTGATACATTTCTACACAACACTAAACATGGAGGAACTTTAACCAAAGCTGTACTAGAATCTGAACCAAGTCAGATCAATGGTAGTGAAAAAGTGCAAAGGGAAAATTGTCTTTCTCATGTGTTAAGATTTTTTTTTAAATAAATCAACTCTGGAAATGTGCCACTAAACGTCACATTGCAAACAGTGAGCAGCGTCAAAAACACAAACCAAAGAAAAAGTGCAAATTAACAAGCAGAGACTTCACATCACCCACCAGCTCAACACATTTTTATGTTGTTTGATTCCTAAACCTCATATCTATTTAAATAAAACACATTGAGCTACAAAATGTGCTTTAACAGGTTAACAGGTTCCAGCAGCCAGCACATGTCCTCACACTCTGGAAGAGCTGTGTAAAAACCCTAAAGATAATTTGATATTGTATCACTGCAGGATATTCTCACACAATTTTTTTTCCTTTTTTTTTATTTTTTTTTTTATAAATCACATTTTTAATTTCAACACATGAAAAAAACCAAGCAGACGCTGCAGCTTTTTTGTTTGTTTCTACAAAATTCCTGCTGTCCCTCTTTTTGGCAGCTTTTATTGCCAGTATTTCCTTTTATAAATGGGACTTTATTTTTCATGAGTCAAACATCATCAGCTATGCACTTTGTCACTGAAAGTCAAGTATAACCAAATGTGTTCAGGAGTCACTTAATCATTTATTAGCAGAGTAAAACTGCTTGTGACATAAACCCAGCAGTTCTCTAAAGTCAGTGGTGTCTCCCTGGTGGTAGTAGCAACCTTCTCAGCATGTCAGTGTTCTTCTAAAGCCTCTAACAAGCCATCACTGGATCCAGGTGCGTTGAACCAGGGAGAGAACTGAAACATGCAGGATGCCGGCCCTCCAGGACCCACTTTGGACACCCCTGTCTAAAGGCTTTATAGTGAACACACCAATATCATTCATCTTTGGTATTTTTACACATAATGACATTACATAATGCACATATTTTAGGTTGTTACTTTAAGTAGCAACACAAAGACAAGAACTGGGTTTCAATAAGGCAGTAGTTTCATTTCATTTGATCAGAAGTCTTAACTTTCAGATGTCTCTTGTCCTACAGCTTGAATGAAATGGGGTTTTTTTGTTTTGTTTTTTTTGAATGATATTCAATATTTTTAAATTCAATTTGACTTCATCTGACATTTTGGGAACCATCAGCCTGCAGAGTCAACCCAGAGTGTGAAGTGTTGGTGCTGATCCTATTGCTTGTACTGACATGACTTCCCCTGCATGGTGCTGCACAACGTGACGATAAGCATTATGGTGAAGTGACTCAAAGATCCATCCATTACCCAACACACTTAGTGAGGTTGCAAGGGGTGCTGGTGCCTAACTCCAGAGGTCAACGGACGAGAGGTGGGGTCACCCTGGAGAGATCATCAGTCCATCGCAGAGACACACAGGACAAACAACTGCCAGTCATCATGTTTTTTGGACAGTGGGAGAAAGTCAGAGAACCTGGAGAGAACCCACACATGGAGAACATGAAGAGTCCATGCAGAAAGACCCCAAACCAGGAATCGAACCCAGAACCTTCTGCTTCAAGGCAACAGTGACTGAAAGTTCAAATGTTGAAATTTAGAATCTTTGGTCGGAGCAGTCCCTGACAGTGAGCCCTTTCAAATCACTAAACTCTTCTAAAAACAAACTGCAATAAACTGATCACCCTCAACTCTAACAACAACGAGTCGCCATCAGTAAACATTCAGGCCAGAGGAAAGATCACACATGAGGACTTTTTGGTCATGTGCAAGAGGACCAGCCAAGAGAAAGAGGCATTGAGTTCAAAAAGCAGGTTTCATACATTAGCAGACATACCACCACTGTGACCTGAACATGCCTATCAGGATGACAGGCATGTGAAAATGTAAACTTTGAGGAGAGAGTGTGTTGACCAGAATGCCATACACAGGCTGCTGTCCTGTGATCAGGGGGATTTTACAACAATTGGGACAACATTTCCTTATAATTCAGTTATTTCATTCTAATTCCATGATTATTGAATTGCTTAATTTGTTAAAATGAGTCTTGTTCCTATTTCACTTTAATTCAGTCCTTTCTCAGTGATTCTGTTTTCCTTGTGTCTGGTTTTAAGTTTCTTTTAGATGAATTTTCCTCGTTCTCCTGTGTGCTCTCTCTCTCTCGCCCCCTGTGCAATTTCTTTCTCTCTCCTACGATCTGCCTCCACCTGTTTGCATTTGGCTCAACTCACCCACCCAACATCATGGCTCGACCAGCTTCTGGTAATCAGCTCCCAGTCAGTTTTTTCAGTGCATCTCTAATGTCGTATATTTAAATATTTAAGATCTTGTGTGTAAAGTATTTAGAACTACCTTGTTGCTGAAATTTACTCTACAAAATGTTTTTTTTTTTTTAGAGACAGTACACAGGCCGTCCTACCTGTGTGATTTCAGTCTGTCTATTTTATTTGGCTACATTTGTTATAAAGACAAAGGCTAAATAAAGATTTTTGCAGATCGTAGCGGTTTAACTGCTGAAAGTCTGTTGTGTCCTTGGACGGAAAGTGAAACCCTGGCAGGCCGGATGTGCAGCTCAGACCTCTGACCTCCACTCCTGCAGAGAGGGGCCAGGAACCCCCCGGTTTCTCCTTCAGCGAATAACGTGTCACTAATGGTGGAACACATTACCCTTCATGAAAGACAAACCTTTGTATGCTCTAATAGCTTTGTTAATTCTGATGTGACGTGCTAAAGTGAAGGCTCACCTGTCATATGCTGAAGTAACGCCTGTGGGCAGGTCAGGAGGGTTTTGCTTTGCTGTTGCACACACACCTGTGTGTGTGGTGAGCTGAGCATTCAGAAAGACTTCAGCCTCACTGTGAGGCTGAGAGCTAAACATAGTGTGAGCCCAGGACATCGTTTTTATTACGAAATGTCCTTTATCTGATCTTGATCACACAAAGTGGGGAGCTGCTGGTAATGAGGCCATTTATTTGCAAGATTTACCATATGATGCAAGAACTGTGAAGATGTATAAATATATTTCATCATGATAAAAGAAAAAGTCAAATGTTACTTTTGGAATACAAAGAAATGTTTCTGAGGACTGTGGGGATATTTGATTCTTTTTAGCAAAGAAGGTTCTTGCTGACAGAGAGGCGACGGTGTTTAGGTGTTTAGGTGTTCAGGTGTTCAGGTATTCAGGTGTTCAAGTATTCAGGTATTCAGGTGTTCAGGTATTCAGGTATTTCACTTGTGAGAGGAGCGTCACAGGGATTGTTTTCCTCAGATTTCTCCACCTATGAATCACACACACACACCAGTAACAACCTCTGATCCCAGGATGTCATCAGGCTGTGTGTTCCTTCCGTTCATACAGGATCATTTTCTACACTATCAGCCTGGAATCACCTCCAAAACAAACTTAAACATCCTGATTGTATCTCTTGGGGGAATTTAAAATGCGGGTCAAAAATAATGATAAAGTGGCTTTTGTGTTCTTTATTATAATGCTGCAATTATGTTGCACATTTTCACTCTACACTGTGAAATGATACGGTCAGTGGATCTTTCTGGAAGAGGCTTACAGGTTTTCCAACCTGGTTTTCGAACATAAAGACAGAACAGAGTAAATGCTTTTAATGATATAATCTTAATGTAGCCAGTAACTGCTTTCCTGTGTGATTCTACTTGGAAAAAACATCCTGGCTTCTGGTAGAGTCTGGGCTCGCTCCTCTTCACTTGGATTTTCTCCAGTCAATTTTCTACCAGGCCAATCAGAGAACAGAAGACGTTATCAACGATGACTTCAATTTTCTGTGCTTTCTGTAGTTTTAGCAATGCAGTGGAGGAAGCTTTAAAAAACAAACTTGCTCCATCACTCCAGTTTTTCTCCTGTACAGTCCCCCACGTTCCCTTCAGTCAGTCTCAAGAAGAACCAGGCAACTCAGCCCAGCCAGTGAGTCACCTGAAGAAAAGCAGAACCGCATGGACACAGGAACCTACGTTTTGGTCAGCTGCTGGTCAGCTGCTGGTCAGCTGCTGGTCAGCTGCTGG
>VMRN01000140.1:641303-651330 GCA_010277015.1 Poeciliopsis turrubarensis | reverse complement strand
TGGTCAGCTGCTGGTCAGCTGCTGGTCAGCTGCTGGTCAGCTGCTGGTCAGCTGCTGGTCAGCTGCTGGTCAGCGCTATTTGATTCCTGACTGTTTTCTTGTCCTCCTGATGTTAACCAGAATCATTTTCAGATCTATGCATTGGTTGACTAAGGGTGTGAGCAGAACCTCCTCACTGAAAACTTGGCTGAACAACTTCAGATACTTGTTGTTCCTCTACCAACATTTCAGGGGTCAGCGCTTGATGACAACCCCTTACCCAGGATGGCGCACAAAACCAAACCATTAATTTGTTGGTTTCAGATAAACACTATGAGTTGCTCACCTCGGCTTCTTTTGACTGGCTCTCAATACTCCTCACATAAACTGGAGAGGGACTGTCGTGGTCTCTGGTTGACTTGTTTCTGGTCTCCAGTCGGCTCCCCCTTACAGCCTCCACAGTCTGAAGAAAAGGTCAGTTCCTCAGCTCTTTCGAAGGTACTTTCTGAATACTGAATTAACATCAACAATATTCAGAAACTCATGACTTGCAAAGAGTTTTCACCAAATCTGGAGCTTCATCTCTACCACCACACAGACTCTGACTGAGCCATCAAACTGGTGGTCCATTCCCCTCAAAGACCTGTTCAATCAGTCCAAGCCTGAAGAGAGTACACTCACAAGACACTTAACATTTATTGCTTATGGCCCAGTCCTCCATCGCAGAGAGAGGGCGGCACAGGGGGCGAGTGAGAGAATACAGGGGAACAGGGCGTAGATCTAACACTGAAGAATGACTACATTTAAGAAACATAATAAAACTAGAGTAACTAGGAATAACATAACTAGAAGCATTAAGAATGATTGAACTAAAGTAAAACAGAAACAAGTCTGATCTAATCAGTGAAAGAGAAGAAGGAACACAGAATAATCCGTCTAGAATAAATAAATCAAAGTCTAAAGCTACTAAACAACCAGGATCCTGATTAAAGTCTCCTGATGGTTTGACAGGACTACATGTTGGATGTGATTTTTGTCATATTTGTAAAGATCCTGGTGTGAAACAAAAGCCCTGTAATCCCTTTGATATAGTTACATGGCTCATATCAGACTCTTGCTTTTCCGCTGAATTTTTCCTCTTTCACACCTTTCTAATCCTGGGCTTTAAAAAGCTTCCATTTCTTATCAGCAGGAACTCCCACTCTGTAGCTTGCCTGCTCAGTAGTTATTTGAGACAAACCTGTGTTACGCATATGACTAGCATCAGCATATTAAACAAGAAAACAGTATAATCAGCAAGCCAAGAGTGGAGGCAGTAAAAATGCATAAATACAGTGAAAATGTTCAAAAAGACAGACAGCTAATTCAGCAGCTTTGCCCTCATGGCTCTACCTGTGTCAGGTAAAGGACGAGGTCAGGATAGATGGATTCACAGGCAGCCGGCTGGGGGAGAGCAGAGAGAGGACGTTAAAGGAAACTCATCTACAAGGCAGAGAAAAGAGTGATGGAGGCGGAGGGGAAGAGAGCACAAATGGGAGCAGCTAACATTAGTCATTCTGTCAGTGTTAATTGGTGTGCAATTATACGGCTTTTGGTCCTATTAACACTCCTATAGATGAACCATTGTGTCCATCCATCAAACGATGTGAGCATCTCAAATGATGTTGGCGTGAGAGAACGTTTCCAAGAGCAAATAGGGGCAAGAAGAAAACTGTGAGGGAAAGTGTTAGCACAGTCAGAAACAGTTTAAATCAACAGTTACCAGTTACAAAATTTCAATTTTATTAATGTTGGCGGTCAAACTCGACAGATAATCTCCCTTGCATGTTTCTAAGACATTAACAGTGTAAATATAACAAGCAGTTTTCCAATGATGGTTTCAATTATAAATCTATCAGCAGCAGGATTTTGTTATAATTGAAAGGTTATCAATTATAAACGGTCAATTTGAGCTCGTCAGAGTTTGACCAAGCTTTGTGTGATAAACAGAAGTGGAATTTCTGGGGTGTTTCATGACTTCTTCACTGAATAATCGAAGCTGATTTGTGGCAATACTCAAAGCTCCATCTGGATTTTCCATAAAACACAGGCTCAGGTTGGCTGTGCAGTTATTAGGGAAACTTCTCAGTAGTCTGTAGGTCATCTCTTCATTACAACCATAGCTGCTGATGGTTTACCTGGTGGCATCACTTTTCTCAGCCAGCTTTTATTTCAGGCTGACCTGCAGCTGCTTCAGTCATGCTGGCATGAACAGAAAGTGCATCCCAGCTTGTTGAGGTCAGGACTGCAGGCAGGACTCTGAAACTCCACAGGTAGTTTGTGATGAACTGTGCTGTGTGGGGACAGCAGTGCTCAGTTCCACACAGTGGAGATATGGGAGTATTATCCGATATCCAATATTATAGGATTTACACACTTAAATATGATTTTCACTAGTAGCAATAGTTCTTGAGAATCAAGAGGTGGAAGAACACTTTCTGGTTTACTTTTGAATGTTAAATATTATGGACCATCAATTGTCGACAGTAAGTGAAAAGAAGTGGGGAAGCATGGAAGTTGTCAGCGGGTGTTTTTATAAACGGTTTTGCCTTGGAGTATGTGAATTTTTTTCAGCTTTACATTTTCCAACAGTGATGTCGTCTGCCTTAACTCTCTGTCTCCTGTTCCAAATTTACGCTCGACTGCCTGCTGACTTCATCATCTGCCACCTCTCCATGTCCCCCCGCCTCGTTCCCTTTATCTGGGCTCTCCGCTGGCCAGTGACTGCAGAGGAGCTGAGGTGAGAACATGCCAGCTCTGATCCTTCTCTGTCACATCAGCATGTGCTCTTATCAGATAGTGGAGCAGGCGTGCAGGTCTGTCTTGGTTAGCATTCAGCCTGCGATCGGCGGCTTCCCGCAGGCCTCGGTTTTGAGTGACTCGGATGGGAATGAGATGTCAGTGAGCGTGTAAGGGGACGAACACCTGCCAGCATCAATCACGGGCCTCCAGCCCCGAGAGCAGCACAGACACACACACACACACAAACAACTGTGTATCACCACACACACATCATCACAGCTATGCCCTTGTCCTCTTTAAACTGCAATTTGCCCAGCGAGACTCTTTACACAAATACAGTTGACTGGATACACACATGTCTGGCAGCTAAAAGCTACCATTTTTTGTCTGCTTACACACATTATCAAACACTTATTGCTTTCTTTATGATATCTTAGGGTGTGTAATGGCCGGCTGTTGACACAGATCCCTGTTTGATAAAGCAATGCTCAAGTAGAAAAGAACTGCTAAATAAAAAGAGAACTTGACCTGGACAAGCATCCATGTTGGCCTGAGTGAAAGTGACCAGAACAAAATGTCAGTCACAGCTACAACGGAACCTGGATAACAACACAGAGGGCAGGAAAATCCCCTTATTTATTTTAGAGTCTCAGGTTGAATCAAAAAGAGAATGAAGAGAATCCAACAGGGAGTGAGCTGGTTGAAATCACATCTAACAGATCCAAGTTTGTTCATTTTGATGATAAATCTTCCATGCAGGTCAAGGTTAACAGAGGCGTTCCACAGGATTTTGTCATTGTTGAGGAATTTAGCAAGTGAAAATGATTTTGACAATCCTAACTGATCCAAAAAAGAAAAGTTTAGTCTTATTTCATTTCTGGCAGTGCCTTGATGGTATCTGCTGTTAGGACTGATCATGTTTGCTGTCATTCTTACATTAGTAGTTTTACTAGTTTGTTTTTCATTTAAAGGATTAGTGTTGCAACAAACTTGCTTTTTCTCTTACCTGCCTGTCTGATCTCTTGGTTTCAGGATCACTTTGCAATCTTGAACATGTTTTCTGCAACTGTTTCACTATCTGCTCCTTACTTGTGAAACTCCCTGTGTGCAAGAGGTTAGTTCCTATGTTCCGTCTTCCTTATTATCAGAATGGCCCCCTTCCTTGATTTATTACTCTCCTACGTTCCACTCACTGGTTTAATAAAAAAAGACAAGTGCTGAAGAGAGTCAGAACACATGGTAAGCTGTTCGAAGGAGCAGTTTTCTATGTCTTCTCACTTTTGCAAAAGGCTTGACTGAAAACTAATAAACGTTGTCTGTGGTTCCTTTTTTATGTAGGTCGAGAAAATATCTGTCATCTGTCATGTTAAAATCCAGTATTAAAGTTTCCTATGACATCCCTCTTTCCATCATGTAAATACTGTATAAATATCCTCTCTCAGAGGGATGCATGGAAACCTCCTCATACATTTGTTGCTTCTTAGTTGGACTTTATTTTTTATTTACTATAATGGTCAGTTGACATTACAAGAATGACAGAAAATGACATTCTCGTAATGTCATTTTAAAACCATCAAAAACAGCTGATGGTTTTAAACCTTCAGTTGTTTTTTCTGCAGTCATCTCGTGTCAGCATTGTGTTTGTCTCATTCATGAAAATATAAATCTAGTGGTTTTACATGAATAAATGCCTGCTTGTTTTCATCTCTTTTAGAGACATAAAACCTTGAACACCTTGAACAGAGTGGAATACTCTGGCCTCCAACCAGTGAGATCTCAGTTTGTATTATAGTGTCTCTGTTCTCAAACTGTACAATACAGTCCGAGCAAATATGTGGCTTTATTAATGTCTGTCTAATGCAGCCTGTGACACTTTCCTGAACCTCCCTGGTCGCAGCCTTCGGGATGTTGACTAATGCTGACCAAGAAGAAAGCCAGAGTGATGGACTCAATCAGAAGTGAAGCCAAGTCTGCTCTCCTGGTTTCAGGATCACTTTGCATAATAGTTTTTGTTCACAGGTTCATCTTCAAAGTTCCATCAAAGGTCATTTCTTTGACCTTCAAGCCAGTTTCTTCAGCAGGATGATTCTTTAAGAAATCAGTTCTGAAGTCCAAGTGAGGAAACTGACAGGGATAGAAAAGGAGCTGATATCCAGTGTGAGAACGACTTTTCATCAAAAACAACAGTGGTGTGTGTTGAAATGATTCCCGTCAGTATGATCACAGATTAGTGTGCGGGAACTGAAGTTATCTAAAGCTCCACATTCCCTGCATGTTTGTGGTGGTTCATGTTGTCCAGAGCTGATGAGCCCAGCGACATTCACCTGAAGGTCATTTCTCTTTTGCTAGCAAACATTTTCCTTAAGCTTCAGACAACTATTTTAGAATTCTAAACTCTAAAAGTGTAGAGTTTAAATTTCCGAGAGAAGGATATATTGTTGGTTTTGTGGTAAAGTTGGACCTTAAATCAGTAAAAAAAAAATGCCCAGAACTTTCATATCCTCTTTTTCTTCTTCATTTTGGAAATAAGTTTAGTTTTAGTATCAGCTCCTATCATGTTTATTGACTTATTGAATCATAAGCTGTATGAGTGGAATTAAGAAAATATTAAATAAGACAGTCTATAAGTGGTCTGGTCCAGTTTGAATTGAAGTGTCAAAGCTGCAATTCTGAGAAGATTTGTATTTTTTTATTATATATTTATCTCTGTGCTTTCTGTAAAGTAAGCAATTAATACTGACTGAATTAATAAAAGATTCATTCAAAATAATTACTGATAGATTTTAGATTGATATGAAAACAAATTCTCACTCACTGTGTCCTGCAGACAGGCTCCAGGCCAGAGACAACCAATCAAGTAGGAATCTTATTTTGACTTTTTGTGGTTCTAGTGTTATCATACTCCATGGCAGCACTGTGCACAGGAAAGTGCAACACATTCATTACTTTGGCAGCACAATAGAGACAAGCCAAAACCTTACTTTTTATGATTTTATTGCTTGAGACTTTTCTGCCTGACACTGTGATGACATTTGTGTTTATAAGACAGGCTGTTCCTGTCCACATCCACCTGGTCTGTTACAGGAGCTTCAGTGGGATTTAGGATTCTGCAACAAACAAACTCCTAGATTAGAGTCACAGTTTTATAAACTAATAGCATGTGTTTATATTTGTCCAGCTGGTCTTCTCTTTGGACCTGCCCAGGAACTGTGCATGTAGAGAGCAGAACTGAAGTTTAAGGTGAGGTGGCTCAGAACTATCCTTCATCTACCTCCAGCCCCCCTCCAGCTGTCTCTCTCTGAGCCTCAAGCAGAAAAGTATTGTTTGTTTTGACAGGCGCTGAAATCCATTTTCTGTATCTGTCACATGCTGGATGAATCCCTTTGAACTCTATCTGCAGTGTTTCTGCCTCATGGATTTGTTGGAGTGTTTGTAAGTGACAAGAAGCCTCAACACACCAACATATGTCCAACTCCAGATACACTGGAGAGACTCCAGCCTGTTTCTCCACAAAAATGTAGGGATGTGGAAAGGTGCAAAAAAGACTGCTGAGTGCACATGAATGCATAAACACACAAATCTGGTGGCCCATCCTTTATCTGCCATAATTCAAACAAGAGCCTACTGCCGTCCCCAGGGAGGAAGCAGCAAATGAGGGTTTGTTAGGATGACAAACCAACAGAAAAGAGCAGATTGGCAAAAAGAAAGAGGAGGATGGCTCAGAGTGAGACAGAGTCAGGGTGTTGTCTGTGTTTGTTCTCCATACACTTTTAACTTTTCATCTTCTCCTCTTGTTTATTCCATCTTGTCTTCTCTTGTCGTATTGTTAATGTTTTTGGTTTGACTTGTTTCCTTTTCTTTGGTCATTCTGGCTTTGTTGGTTGTCTTGTTCTTATGTTTTTCTCCATCCTAATCATCCTAATCTTGTTTTCTATAACGTGTTACATCCTACTGTTACCACTGATGTCTCGGGGGATGTGGGAGTTTGTCCCAGAGTTTCAGAATAAGCACTGATGCTGTTAGGTATTTTCCTCGAACCTACAAAAATAACCACAGACAACGTATATGAATTAAATATGGTCAGGCTTCTGCAGAAGGAGAAGTCTCCATCAACAGCTTCTTCAAGCCGTTCACAGAGAGTTCTGATCTGCCTTCACGTGAGCTGCCTCTTTATTGTAAAAGAAAAACAATCACATGGTGCAGTCAGGAAACAACAGAGGTCGTAAAACACTTAACACAAACAGACCAACAACTCAGTTCCAGGTGTGATATCTGACCAACCATCTGAGCCCAGTTCAGCTCTAGGTCAAACTAGCAATTAAGGAAGTAAGCAGATTAACACAAGAAGAATTTAAGGTCTGAGAACCATAAAAGTTTACTACCTCTGTGAAGACAGTTGTCAGTTTATACACATAAAAGTGAGGAAAACATTCTAAACTAAAAATCACATTAATACTGATTAACATTAGACTGAATATAAACTAAAGTAATAACAAAATGATAATACTAAAAAATATCTAACAGATGCATTTGCAGCTTCTCCTGGGTTCTCCAAACTGCCTGACCGCTCATATCCCAGGTTCTTCTGTCCTCTGCTCTGTCATGACTCCTCAGCCACCTCAACTCTTCCAATGGAAATCTTCTGGACCACTTGAACTGTGTTTCTTGTTTAGACATGACCCTCTTCCTAAAACCCCTCCCCACCTAATTTGGATCGTTATGGTAGAATATAGATCACATGGTGGGAGGGCAGGGTACGTGTCTCAGTGCTCCCGACTAAATAGAAATAAATAATTATCAACTTTACAGGGTAAACAAACAGAATTTTTGTAAAGATTGTTTTGGCTCTAGTGGCCTTTATTTGATAGCTAATTGACAGGAAAGTGGGTGATGAGAGAAAAGGGTGCCAGGCCAGGAATTGAACCTGCAACAGCCGCATCGAGGACCAAGGCCTCCATATATGCTTAACCCCTGTGCCACCACAGCACATCCGACAAACAGACATTTTAAAAGTCAAATCTTTTGACTATATCTGGTATAAGCAAAAAATGTCTTGGGTTCAAATCCTGATCTGTGGTCTTTCTTTGTGGCTTCTTCTCACAGTTAAAAAACTTGATTGTCAGATTGTTGTTTTTGTTATTACAGTGAGAGTTCCTTGCAAAAGATCTTACATGATTAATAGTAAATGATTAATAAGATGCCAGTTACCAGTGTGTGTTTCATAGTTCTGGTCAAACCCACAGAAAGGTTTCCGGTGTATAACCTCTTGCCACTACCTGTCTAAAATCTTGAGGAACTTTTGCAGAAACTCCACTGAGAATGCTGCAACATCCCTGCAGCACCATGTGACACTGTCTGCTGCAAGAATCCACAGACAGCTTCCAGCAGCGACTCCATCCCCATCCACTTTGAATGAGTCACTGAGCACCACGGTGGCACAAGGCCAGTCACTGTGAGCAATCAAAGCAGTGTAGAGAACCAGACCTGCCACTGTCAATCAGCATAACAGCATCACTCTCACTCATTCACTTCCCTGTCAGTCTGCATAGGAGGAGAGGAGGATATTCCACTGAAGTGGAGATGATGAAAGTCAGCATTCTGTGTCGTCTTCAAAACCGTTTTGATCAAATTGCACAAAATATGCCAATGTTTTCAGACCCCTTGAGCTTTCTGTGACATTACAGTCGAAAACGTTAACATATTGCTTAGATTATGTTTATGCCAGCAGTAGTGCATGTTGTTAATGACTGCAGGGTGAAGAACTTTGGGTTCTCTGGACTTGATAAGCTCAGAGCTCGTTCTCATTTCTCATTCATTCATCCTCTTTATTTGCCTATAATATAATATTTTTACAAAATATGTTTGGTTTTAACCCCTTCAGAACTTTCCTACGTAGTTTAATATGTCCTAGAGGACACCAGTATTATGACGCTTAAAATGGCAAAATGTGTATTAGAGCTTTTCAACATGTTCCTCTTGTTTTTGCACTGTGATGAAGCATTTTAATGAAGCTAAAAGAGAGTTATCTCAGATTATTAAACCAGCTCATAGATGAAGAATAGCAGCCATATTTTTGTATCTGGAAGTTGATAGAGTCCACATAGAGAACATGGAAGGAATATAGAATATCTGAGTTCATCATGAAACAGTTTTCTCTTAACTATAACCGTCTCTGTGTCCCATAGACATTTTCCTCTGGTAAATGAATGATTTAATAATTAGACTAATTCTGTGGTAATGAACTACCTCAAGAGTTCACTGCATTTTCACAGCAAAACTAAACAGAAGCCAAGGAAGCCTTTATCCTCTGCCAGCAGGTTTTTAAGTGTGTCTCGGCTGTGTTGTGCGCATGAGACACACGTGTCCACTCGCACTTTGGAAGGTTAACACTTGGCTGACCTCTGGGGTGGAAACGTCTAAAACTGCCACCCCAAGACTCCGGCTGATTTACATGCAGCTCCCTGCAGACCTGAACTGACGCCTCACCTCGACACCCATCGCTGCAGAGTGACGGATGGGCAGACAGGACGGCAACATTGGAGCACACAGGTGAACAGGCACACAAGCTGGAAGAAGATTTGCATTTTACTTTTGGTCAGGAACTAAGCCAGTGTAAGAGGAGAAACCTGAACTGGAAGAATTCCAGAATAAAGACGAATGCAAAGAAAAAGAGCTCACTTAAATATATCAGTCTCACTTATTTAATCATTAATTAAGCAATTTATTTACCAATCTGACTTGAATTTGTTTCCTTAGCAGTGTAATGATCAGTTCCACGGGAAAAGAGCCCAGGAGTTTCATCTATTTCTCAAAACTGTGACTTATTTCCCTCCAGAGAAAAGAACTGGTAATTCAAAGAGAAGGGGATCAATACAAATATCAGCTGCCGACTGAATCAAACTATAAATTTATTTCCAGTCATAGTTGGACATCCTGAAGCTAACAGGCATACACCCTCACTTCAGAAAACACGGCAGGATTATTTACATGATTGGAGGCATTCATGGCTGCAGGAGTGCGTTTCAGTTCCTCAGTCAAGTTTCAGAACTTCAATTGTTTTTAGAACGTGATCATAATGCACAGCATGGCATCAGCACGCAGATCGGGGCCTCCGCAGCCTGGCCCTCCGCAGCCCGGCCCTCCGCAGCCTGGCCCTCCGCAGCCCGGCCCTCCGCAGCCTGGCCCTCCGCAGCCCGGCCCTCCGCAGCCCGGCCCTCCGCAGCCCGGCCCTCCGCAGCCCGGCCCTCCGCAGCCCGGCCCTCCGCAG
>VMRN01000140.1:587108-636303 GCA_010277015.1 Poeciliopsis turrubarensis | reverse complement strand
TCTAGTTCTGTTTTGGTCCTGTTCTGGTTCTGATCTGGTTCTGTTTTGTTCCTCTTCTGGTTCTGTTCTGGTACTGATCTGGTTCTGTTTTGGTTCTGTTCTGGTTCTGTCCTGATTCTGTTCTGGGAACGTCTGTGGAACCGCATGAGATGATGATGCAAAGAAGGATTTTACATAAATTCAAGAAAGTTACTGGTCATCCTCTTCTTCTGCTTTACAACCACAGAATCTTCAGTCAGAAGCTCCTTCAGAAGCAATACAGACTGCTACAGGAGATCCTTCCTGGCCACAGCAACTCTTTGAGGAACTTTGAGTACTCTGAGTTGAAACATTTAATTTTGTACTGAGATGAATACAGTATTTTAAATTAAATTGCATTTATTATGTCATTATTTCAATTTTGTTGGTTTCCCTGCTTTGCCACTTTAAGTGTCTGCAGCTACAAGGACAGATAAAAGTCTTCTCTCCCTGCAGCCTGATAAGAAGCTCATTCAAAGTCTCTCTCACAAATATTTCTGCACTTCTTGGTTATGAAACTTTGGTTTTGAACTGTGAGTCAGCGCTAACACTGATGGAGATTTTCTGACACTGTTTGCCCTCGTTTTGCCCTAAATAAAAACAACTGAATACTTTCCAAATTTAACAGCACTTGGATCATTTCATTTTTTCCCGCATCACTGTCAACAAATCACAACTTCAGTTCAGCTCATTTCTATTTCAGTTACATAATTAAATAGTTGGTCAGTTGCCCAATATTGCAAAATAAAATAAAAATATGAGAAAAATAGCTGGACAAACAGCTTATTAAATAAGTAAAATATATATATTTTAATAAATTAATGAGCCAGATTAATTTGATAGGAATTGTGGAATTCTTTTCTCAAATGAAAGTTTGAGTTTTTCTTCATCTTCAATAATGTGCTTTATAAACAGTTCAGACAACCTTCTCATTCAATGGGTTTCCTTTATTTTCATGACTATTTATAAGGCAGGAAAGCCACTTATCAACCTGACAGGTCACACCTGTGAAGTGAAAACCATTTCAGGTGACGATCGCTTGAAGCTCATCAAGAGAATGCAGAGTGTGTGCAAAGCACATTCTCTGGAGCCTCTTTAAAAAGACTTTCAACCAGGACTGGTATGATGGAATTAGTTTTTAAAATCCTAGTGCACCTAGACTTTGGTATCCGGCCCATATGCCTTCTTGTTTGTTTCAACATATTTTACTAATACACACAAATATTTGTCTATCTCTGTATCTCTGTATATATACATTCTGAACATTTTACAGTGAAAAAAAAAGCAAAAATAATTGTTTATAGATGATTGTTTAAGATGAATGAACATCTGGCCATAAATTTGTTTCATGTCATATCGTGCGTTTAAACACAGCCATGGTAAAAACTAAAAATATTCAAAATTATTTTCTAAACATCTGGGATTGTAGGGTGAAATATTGCACATGGCATATTTTGTCATGTAATCCAGTTCCATCTGAATATGCAGATAATAAAAGCCACTGGAAGTACTGAGGCAGCAGCCTTTATTTCACAGTCAGACATGAAACCCGAGGCACCGACAGGAGACATTTAGTAACAAAGCATGCAGTTTCTACTGAACCGATCAATAAGCTCACAGCACATAACCACAAACACAGTTTACACAGATGAATGAGATTTTAAAACGACTCGTACACAGAGAACAGGAACACAGACATTATTTTACACAATCATGACCTAAAGACATCCAACATCCCAACACATGGAGCGTATTGTTAAAACCCAGGCAGCTTAACTTCAGGCATGACTGGCTTAAAATGACCATCAGAACAATAATCACTACAACAACAAAAAAGAGCTCCGATCAGACAACGAGGGTCTGTCGCCATCACACCGTCCAATCACTGTGCAACAAAGCAGTCTGAATCCCTCAGGTTATAAAAAACTGTAACCTATATATAAACTTTGAAATGAACTTTTTTATCTTACATCGAAAGTCTTTAAGTGATGATATAAATAAATCTGAAGAAAAATAAATATTTTATAAATACAGAGTTGGAACTGTTGATTGAGAAGTAAAGGTAGACATGACTGATGACATCAGATGTACACATCCAACCAATCACAGGACAGGCTGAAGGAGGAAACTAAAACTCAGCAGCAGATGTTCAATATAAAGACAGCAATGAAACACAATCAGTGTCAAACGCTCACACAAATACAATCCACAGAAATTCACCTCATAGTCTGAAGGCAACAAAGGAACTTTATAACAAAGTGATGCTTATGCTTGGACTCAAACAAAGACGGTTAAATTAAAAACTTTTTAAGAAGGCCAGAAGACATTTTACAATTTGGCTCCATTGATTGACTTCTCTTCATGTCTGACATGATCTAAATCAAACATGACAAGTGCTGAGAGCAGAACTGAACATTTAACAGATTTCCACCCAAAAAAAATGAAAAGATTGAGGTGAGATCATTTAATTTTAGTACATTCTTAGATGTATAATTCATTCTATGATGTTGATGATATTTTCAGGGACGGCCCAAGGTATCAGCTGACTTTCTGTCAGTCCCATCAGATCTTAAATGTGTGCTCTAAGTAAGGAGAACCTTTTCATTTTGAAAGGAATGTTAACAGAATTATAAATTCAATTTGGTCAGTTCAGCAGCTGCAGTCTGGGTTCTTTCTCTCTGGTCTGGTTCTAAACGAGACAGATTTGTCTCCATAACCCAGTCTCTTTGTTTGCATGGTAAATGGATGTTGTCCTGTTTTTTCTGTCATATGTAAAGTGAAATGGAGCTGCACAGATCAGGCTGTCCTATGGATAAGAGCCCGTTCTGACTGGCACCTCGATAACAAGAATCTGTCAAGAAAAGCTGAAGGAACCAGGAATGGATTGTATTTCCATGAATGGATCGGCTGGCTTGCTATCTGATTTTATACTGACATGAGCGTTAAAATGCATCCATCTAGCTTGCTGGTTATAAACTCAGAGCAACAAACAGTTTCTTTATGACAGACTAAATACTTGACAAAGCTGCTGAATGGCAGAAATTTTTATGGGAATCAAAAATCCTCAGAAGCTTTTGAGAAGCTCAGGCCTGTTTATTTGGTATTCTAAAGCATTTTTTATGCTTTCCTTTATGTGAGCTGTCATAGTTGACGTGGATAAACAATGGAGCAAATTTACAAAATGATATTAACAATACACAGCAACCACTGCGTCCAGATCGCTGTTATAAAACCATCTATACAGGATATGTCTGCAACTGGTAAGAGAGTCTAACCAAAAGTTGAGATGCTTAGTTAGAAGAACTAAACTGGGCCCAGCAGAACAAGGCGAGTTTAATGAAGGTGAAGTTATCAAAATGAAGCTGTTTTATTTACTAATTTTCTCCTTTTCTGCAGTTTTCTTTTGGTATTTTTAGTTAACTTTAGCTCACTCTGACTTCCTGAGATTCAATCAGATTTTCTATGCCACAGACAGGAACACACAAAGCAGTTTTCCTCATGCGATGACAGAAATGATGCAGACATTCAGTAAATAATGGCGCTCCTGTATGCTTCAGAACCGATCCCTCAGTTGGACTTAAACTCTGCCGTGCGCGCCCTCTATAAGTCATAAATCTTTTTATGAATTCTGTCCAAATCATTTTCTTGACACACATTTAATGTACATATTATTCTCCACAGAAGCTCTTGACATTTACTCTGGAGACAAACTTCTAACAGTCTGTTTCTTTTTCTCCTTCTGTTTATGCCGGGATGATTTACCCTCAACGCCAGATGAAAGCAGCAAGCATCGGCATGGTTACAGCGTCACAACACTACACTGTATATACAGAGTGAGGCCTCAGCCGGATTAGAGGACAGGAAGCGGAGTGTGTGCGCGTGTGTGTAGCTAATGTTTGGATTCCCGGGGGTAGAACTCAGCCAGGGTGTTCTGAGGGATTCTCTTCAGCATTTCTTTGGGGAAGATCCTCATGAGCTGCCATCCGATATCCAGAGTCTCAAACACACTCCTGTTCTCATAGGCTCCTGAACACACAAACACACACACACACACACACACACACACAGCACATGTTAAATAAACCAGCATTCGGTTGGTCTGTGTACAGGTTCTGATCTTTAAACCTTTAGGATGAAGTTTCATTTCAAAATGAAACTGTTCCAAGGTCAGAGTGTAATAGGCCATTAGAACAGCTCTAGCTCTCTGCAGAGCTGGACAACTTATCCTCATACATGACGCATCACAGCTCTGATGTGGTACTATATTTTAAGAACACATCATAACCTAGTAGATTTGTTTAGTTCCACCAAAGTAGCGCTGCCTTTGGTTGAACTTTTAAAACAGGAGGATGGCTTCTGAAAGGCTTGTTCACATTTTCCCCATCAGTCACTGTTTGAAATGAAACTCTTGGTGGAGCAGATCTGCAACTCAACCAGAGTTGAGCTCTGCACTTGGACTGAGACAGACAGACAGACGGATGGACGAATGAATCTTATAGAAGTATAAAATCACACGTAAACAAGGGATGCAAAAGACATGTTTATGTACTACAATAATCTTTACTGCTCATAATGAGAAGGAAGAAGTGAGATCATCACAGGCAGCGGATGAAGAATCCAACTGAGGTTGGTCATAAAATCAACTCTGGAGAAACATAACTTATAGAAATGAACAATATGATCCTTAAATTAAAAAAAGGTATTCAAATCAAAATCACATAAAAAGCAACTTAAATCTTTTTATGAATTAAATGGGGCCAATTTCATTTAAAGACACAAAACAAATATTTCACAAAAAACACCAACAAAATAAATAACTAACTAACTAGCTAACTAGCTAACTAACTAGCTGACTGACCGACCAACTGACTAACTAACTAACCAACCAACCATCTAACCAGTCAAAAAAAAGATGAAATCAATAAATAACCTTGTATAACTTAGAAGTTAAATGTGATGCAGTTGGACAGTTTTGTTGCACCAGTAAAACCAGAGCAAAATGTTGGCCCAGAACTTTGCATTGGCATTATATGATTTGACTGAACTGCACTGAATTAAAAATCTGATCAATTTTGACTGTATACAACAAAATCTATCTATATTTAGTAATTTATTATATTAAATAATTATAATAATTGGATATGAATTGTGTTGTTATGAAATATAAAATGAATTAAACAGAGCTTTACAGCAACCATTAGAAATAAATAAGTGTAGAATATCAAGGTCTGACAATATATCCAGATCATGAGAAAAGACACAAATGTTGAGTTCAACAGAAGGACACAGGATGAGACTGTATATTTATGAAAACGAGACCCATCTATTTAAAGAAAGGAACTGAAATTTGGTTTTGTGAATCCATGTTTAAGTATTATTCCTGCCAAGGCGTGACTTTTTTTTCATTGCTTCTGTAATTCGGAGGCATTCCTAACACCTTAAAATGATCATGACAGCATATCCAGGTCAGCTTTGAGTCGTAGTTTAAGCTCAAGCTGCTAACAGTGGGTCCATATATCACAAAAAGAGAGACCATTTTAATCTATAATATTTAGAACTGTGTCATTTTTTCTTACTTCTTACAAAATCGGATTCTCCAGCACAGAGACAACAGTTTATAAACCTTAAAGACTTAGTTTCTCTACCCAGGGATCATAATAACAGCTGACACTATCACCAAACAATGCGAATGCCGAGCAGAACACCTTGTTACACCCCTAACGTTGAACAAAGTTCACTTTTGATTTCATATACACACATTTCATACAAGAACACAAAATGTCTGGTCATCACTGCACCTTGGGAAATGAAGTTCTTCTCAAACTTAGTAAGGAACTCCAGATATAGCAGGTCATCAGCAGTAAGAGCCTCTTCTCCCACCACCGCCTTCATGGCCTGCACATCTTTGCCTATGGCATAGCATGCATACTACACACACACACACACACACACACACACATACACACACACACACACCCATACACACACACACACACACACACACACACATACAGGTTAAGTATAGTGTAGTAAATGTCTGTTTGTGCTGAACAGGGAGAGCTTTGAACATACAAGCTGGTTGGAAACATCAGAGTGGTCTTTGCGGGTCATTCCCTCCCCAATAGCAGATTTCATCAGTCGAGAGAGAGATGGAAGAACATTGATGGGGGGGTAGATCTGACCAGAGGAAGAGAAGAAGATGAGGACAGAAGAATTAAAATAATCATTAAACTATTCAATTCAATCTATAATCAAATAAACTTGACATGAAACTAATCTATTTCTTTGTATACTGGAAACCAAATGGAGCAAAAACCAAAGTTTTGTTTGAAGCGTGGGAGAATGTCCAGCTGTTCTATGGAGGAGGATGTTACCTGTCTGTTGTGAAGCTGTCTGTCCACATAGATCTGTCCCTCGGTGATGTAACCGGTCAGGTCAGGAATAGGATGGGTGATGTCTGAAAGGCAGAAAAAGGATCAGTCTGTGACAGTCCTGCTGCCACCATGCTGAGCTCTGGCAGAGGGAGTACCATCATTAGGCATGGTGAGGATGGGGATCTGGGTGATGGAGCCGTTGCGGCCCTCTACTCTGCCGGCCCTCTCATAGATGGTGGCTAGATCAGTGTACATGTAGCCAGGGAAACCTCGGCGGCCCGGCACCTCCTCTCTGGCAGCAGACACCTGGGAGAGAACATCCAGAGCTTGGTTCCACTTCCTGCAGTTACATCAGAATGAATGCTGAGCAGAGCATGGCAGACCTGACCTCTCGGAGGGCCTCGGCGTAGGAGCTCATGTCGGTGAGGATGACCAGGACGTGCTTCTCACACTGATAGGCCAGGTACTCTGCTGATGTCAGAGCTAAACGGGGAGTGATGATTCGCTCAATGCTGCACAAACCAAGACTTCAGCTTAATTTACACATTATTTACAAAGCTGATATCCAAACACATCTCAGAAAAAAAGCCATACGTGGGGTCATTGGCCAGGTTGAGGAACAGACAGACATTGTCCATGGATCCATTTTCCTCAAAATCTGACTTAAAGAACCTGGCAGTCTCCATGTTGACCTGAGGAGAGAGGAAGGACGTGCCGATCACTCTACAGCTGTGTCAAAAATCTGTCAGAAATGGATTTAAAAAGATATTTCAGCTTCAGAATAACTTTGACTAGAAGAGCACTATACAGTACAATAACAAAAACATCAAAGTACTATATTCGCAGTCAAATGTGAGAGTCTGTGTATCCATTAACTGTAAAAACTGAAGCGCAGGGTGTCTTAGTCAGAGTGAGTCTGGGACAGAACAGCATCAGGATCTCACCCCCATGGCTGCAAAAACAATAGCAAAGTTGTCCTCACTGTAGTCCATCACGTCCTTGGACTTCTTCACCAAACCGGCCTGTCGACAGATCTGAGCTGCGATCTGACAAAACCAGGGAAAAAGGAAATGAGTCCCAAACTCTCTGAGAAGATGATTTATTCACCTTCCACCTAAATTAGAGACAAAAACATTTAACGTTTTTTCATATGAATAAAATTTCGATGGAAATGACATCGAATGAATTTATCAACAGACAGAAAATTTACTCTCTTTCAGTTTTATACAACCAGTAATTAAACAGAACCTACACATCTCAGATGTCCACAGGGAAAACAGAGTCTAGATATTCAGCACAAAAGAAAGAAGAAGCTGACTGAAATATATGAACAAGTAGGAATTAACTTTGAAGTGACAGATAGACATGTTTGCTGTTTTGGCTCCCCTTTAATTGAATGTTAAGAAATGAAGACTTTGGGTAATGCTGCTGCAGGAAGATAGCTCAGTGGTACCAAAGAACAGCAGGACACCATGTGGCTTCATGCATTGGTTCAGTTTCCAGTTCTGAATGTATTTCAAGATTCTGTTGACCGTACTTTGGGCCCTGAATGGGTCAGCCCCCTTCATGTGGAGCCAGTTCTCCATCATTTATTATGTCATTAAGTTTAGGCTGAAATTGATTTTATTTTATTTGTATTTGTGTTTTATGTGTTGTTGATGTAGGATTTAGTTGTTTTTTTTTCATTTGTTAATATTTTTATTTTGCTTTTTTTGCTTTTTTTGAATTTTTAAGATGCTTTCAGATATATCTGTAAACAGTATGTACTGTTTACAAATTTCTCACATATTGGAACAAAACTTCAGTTTTTATTGGCCATAAGCTGACCTCATTTTGCTTAAATGGCCAATTAAACTAAAACCTGCAGTATTTCTCAAACATGTGTCCTTCAATCTGGTTATAAGCCTGAAGCTATACAGAGTTTGTTTGGTTCATTAAAAGAAGAACAGTGAGCAGCTTGATCGGCTCTGACAGGCGAGCGGCCCGTCACAATGTCAAAAATCAGATCCTTTTTCCAATCAGTGAATGCAACACATGAAAATACTAAATAAGTTAATTCATCTTTCTGCCTCCGTCAAAGAGCACGACTGGTTTGGAAATCCCAGATCCAGATCTACATTCTCTTTGGCAAGCACACAGAGACTGCAGCTTTTCTGATGAAAAACAATTCAAAAAGTACATTCTGTTAACTTTGATTAAAAAAAACAACTAGTTCTAAAAACTGGGAATTCATTTGAACTAATAATTAATAAACGATTAATGTATTAGTACTAAAAAGTCACACTTTTAGCAATCTGCACATGCATAAGAATACATTTTATTATTGACTAATTTTATTATTATTGAGTCTTCATAAAAACATAGAAGTTGCCATAACAGTGCAGTGGTGAAGGTGAAGGCCTCTATTAGACTCATCAAACTCACTACAGAGGCTCAGTCAGCTGAAGGAATGAGGCGGCCCTCTGGAAGAGCTGGACAGAGACAGAAAGCTGAAGAAGACATCATCCAGCTGTGATGGACAATGTCTGACTCCCTCCTTATGGACATGGTGGACAGTCTGAGGAGCAGCCAAAGCTCACTGCAGCTCCCAGGTGGTAATGAAGACTGCAAGTCTTTTCTCCCCGAAACGGTCAGAGTTTTTAACATACGTTGTGCTCTAGATAATGTCAATATTTTTATCTGTTCATTGAGTGATGTGTGTGTGTGCGTGTGTGTGTGCGTGTGTGTGTGTGTGTGTGCGTGTGCGTGCGTGTGCGTGCGTGCGTGCGTGCGTGCGTGCGTGTGTGTGTGTGTGCGTGTGCGTGTGCGTGTGTGTGTGTGTGTGTGCGTGTGCGTGTGTGTGTGTGTGTGTTTTGAGTTATCAATAAAGGACTACCTATTCTTCTGAAAACAGAATCAGTGGGCCAGAACTCAGGAAAACCAGAATTTGTTGTGGGCCAATAGAAGTGTCAGCGGTGCATCTCCAGAATGAACTCTGCCTGATTCACACACATTTTGTTAACACCTTAGAAAGTCTGTCAGTTTGTGGACAGAAACTAATCTTTTAGGTGTTTTGATTCCCTGAGATGGGAATACACAATGTTGGTGAATGCATGTGTACCTCATTGTGTGGCAGCCCAGCAGCAGAGAAGATGGGGATTTTCTGTCCCCTAGCAATGCTGTTCATGCCATCGATGGCAGATATGCCGGTCTGGATCATCTCCTCTGGGTAGATGCGACACTGGGGGTTTATGGGCTGGCCTGCGGAGCAACATACACAGAGACAGACACACTGAGGAAGACTGTCACGTGATTTTAGAAAACACAGGGAACAGTCTTCACTTCAGCATTTTACACTGAGTGAATATTCTGAAAACTAAAAGTCACGACATACCCATGATGTCCAAGAAGTCTTCTGCCAGCACTGCCGGTCCTCTGTCGATGGGTTTGCCAGAGCCGTTAAACACGCGCCCTGAAACCGTATGAGAAATGCTGCTCTGCTGTCTCAGAGGAAACACACTAGACTAAATATGGCTGAATGGAGAGCAAAGGCGTGTACCCAACATGTCCTCAGAGACAGGAGTCCGTAAGATGTCTCCAGTAAATTCACAACTGGTCTTCTTTGCATCGATGCCTGCAGTGCCCTCAAACACCTGCAGAGAATTTAGATGCAAACAGCAGAATGGCAGCTTATCAAATGAAGTGAGCGGGAGTAATGCAGTAATAATGGAGCCTGTCTAGTTTATGGAGACAATTTAGCCCAATCTTCTTTGAAATTTTTGCTTCATTTTCTTGGTAGAAGGTTTTGGCTGTCCTGAGTCTTCTGATGTTTTCAATCAGTGTGACTTCTAAGCTTTTCCTCAGTTGCTTTCTTCAACACCTGGACTTTGTTCTCTTTGTTCTCTCTTTGAGAGTTCATGCTAAAGTCAATCACTGCAAGGTGCAATAAAAACCCAAATCACCACCTGCTAGAAGACATTGGTGCTGTATTTTCCTGACCTGCTGCTCTGATCCCCATGTTGGTCTAGGAATTATTGCTGTTTTTCTGGACGTTGCTCTAATAGTGAGACCTCAGAGGGGATTTGCTATAATAATCAAAGGTTGTCCTTAAAGTTCCCATTATTTCTGAAAACATAAATAATTAGACTCAAGAGTTTTTAAAAAATTCCAGTGCAATTATTAATTTCCAAATAAACGTTCCATGTAGTAATGGTTCTATAATAATATTATTACTGTACCGAAGCTATTGCCTTTTTTTTCTGTACAGTGTAATGCAGCTGAAACCAGAGGTTTACATGCACCAGAAAAATAAATTTTTCTCCATCATTATCTCACAATACATCAAATTAGACTGTTCCTGTTAGGTCACTTATCATTATACAGTCATAATCTTTATTAATGTACAACGATTTATTTGGTAATAATTTAAAGTTAATTTTGCTAATGATTGTACTTCAACTGGCAGCAGAAGACCAACTTTAAGTTCCAGTGGTGTTAGTGGTGGAGGGTACTTTCTTTCAAATATTACTAATTTGTACCTTTTTAGGAAAAGTCGACTGCATAATGTAAGATTATTAACATTATGCAACTAGACATATTTTAACATCCTAATATTTAAAGCAAATATTTTTATTTTACAGTATTTTTTTTTCTATTTTCTTAGTTTTACCTGATATGTTAAGATTTCCCACTGAGACACAAAGCACTGAATTGTTTGGAAGGTTTGGAAATGTCAGTCTCACCTGCACCACAGCTTTGGAGCCAGTGACCTCCAGCACCTGCCCACTCCTCTTGGTTCCATCAGGCAAAGTGAGATGGACAATCTCAGCGTACTTTGGAAACTGTTCAAGTGACACATGACCAGCAAGCATTAACACCACCATGCATGTTCCATATCAAAACCAAGTGAATAGTCCTGATATGTCACGGTTTGACAAAGACTCAAGAATCTCGACATTTATATTTCATTCCAAATTAAGTCTGCAGTAGAAACCCATCTGATGTCATCCACTGAATCGCCACAAACTGCTGGTGTGAAACATTCTGAGCTGGGCTTCAGGTGTCTGCAGAGGTGAGTCCAATCATAGTTGGATTGATGTGGACAAAATAATCGTTTCCAGACTCTACACACATCTCTGCTTCTTACCTTGACTTGATCCAAGATCACCAGAGGACCATTGACTCCAGAAACAGTTTTATAGGCTGAAATACAGAGAGCAGCAACCCAGTGAAACACAGCCTTATTAAAACACACATAAAACCAAAGTGATTTTTCTCACTGACATGAAGTCAATTTGAATTCTCTGAATTTATTTCAGTGCTGAAAACAGATTTTCTATTGGATATTTGAAGGCTTTTTGATGGCCACTCCAAAGGTAGAGAGCTAATCTGGTTGTAGGCCTGGTGTCATTGTTCAATTGTAAGACCTGTTTGTGGTCAAGGTTTAGTCATGGTCAATGTTTATAGATGCTGATGGTGCAGAAAATTCTCTTTTGTTCATCACTTCAACATCTTGGTCTGTTCTGCTGATGGGGATCTTTCTGTATGCTGATGCTGTTCAATGTCTGGATCCAGAATAGTTTACACGTCTGAAAATAGATTAGAAATAGATTAGGATTGAGATTAATGACCTGTGAACTAAACAACTGAATGGAATCAATATGGATGGCAGAATATGCTGACACTAGTGAAGCACTGGGAAAAACAAATGGCATAAGGTTATCGAGTCAGAAAGCAAATCCATTTCATCTCTAATAGTTGTCTGTCTGGTTACACAGTGCAGCGAACAGAAAAGCCTTCTCATTTTTCGACTTGCTTTTGGAATATGTGCAAAGTTCTGGCTTTATGAACCTAACAGCTTTGGTCATGTCCAGGAAACTGGGGGGCAGGTGGCATAGATCAAATTCTGCCCCAAGCCCTCCATAAAACCAGTGGCCAGTATAAAGCAGCCTGGGCTTCCCTTCACTGAGACAAACTTGCTGAAATGTTTACTGTCACTTTAAGCCCCAAACTGTCTCCAAAAAGGTTTGAGTCAGCTGGAAAACCCGAGGACAGAAAGACTAAAGTGAGCAAAGGATTCATCTCTATATCAGCTGTTAACAGATGATGTTCAGTGACTGACACCTTTCTGACCTTCTTCTGAGCTGTCAGAAACAAACAGCATCATCACACACATCCACACACTCACTCAGGCGGGGCTGGGAGATGTAATCCCGGCTCACAGCCATCGCATGCTCCCTGGAGGCGGAGGCGGCGGCCGGGTGGACCGGAGCGGCGGCCGTCGGTCTGTTCCCGCTGACGGCCGATGAAAACTCGGTCATGGCCCCGTTCACCATCCCTCTGAGCGCCCGCATCGCCATGTTTCCACCGCAGAAGCCGCAGCGACGGTCGAGTCGTGACAGCTGAGGCGCATGCGCACACCGCAGCAGTTGCAGCTCATAAAAAGGTAATTTATATTTGACAAAGAGATTCTAATCTTGTGTTTTCATCTACAGTTGTTAAACTTTCTGAGTAACATATATTAATGTTATACGTTTAGATATTTAAAATATTAAAGTAACTGCAAACTGAAATTAATGTAACTTACTTGTGTGCAAAAGTCTGACTAGAATAGAATGTCTACTTTCTTTTCCTTCTTTCTTTCTTTTTTGGTTCTGGTTCTGGTCGTAAAGCAGACCAGAACCAGAAGACCTGAGACATTAGTCCTCTAATCCTGGAAATGTTCTTCAGGTGATAGAAGGCCGACTTTGTAACTGTCTTTATGTGACTCTGAAAGTTCAAGTCACAGCACTGCTCCCAGATTTCAGCCTGATCTGTAATTTTCAGCTGTAAAATTACATTACAGTACAGCCATACAGCAGAACTGTTCTGCTGTAGTGATGTGTCCAGGTTGTCCACCAGGCCCCTGCTGACTCTCGCCTGTTCTTCTCCAGGAGTCCAGAACTTTCTGAAGGAGATTTCCTCTCTGGTTACTTTTCATCTACTTCCTGGTTGATGGATGGACAAGCTCTGCACTGGCAGCAATGCACTCTGCAGCAGCAGACCATGCAATAGTTGCCTTTTCTACAGCTGCAACCTGTGACCTTTAACCCCTTGATGATTAAGAAAATATTATGCCTTCTCATATACAGTCTGACGATTTGACTATACTGGCATGAACTCGGCAGATCATTTTGTTGCACAACAAAAACACAGTAAAAATGTCATTTTTATTATAAGGGAAACAGATTAATGTGTAATTAATCTGTATCTGAGATGATCACATACAATCATTGGAAAAATAAGGCTGTCAGCACAAAAATTGAAAAACATCCTCTAATGGTTTTCACCCAAAGTCAGAGACTTTTAAAACTGCTTTAAACAACACAAAAAAGCCAAACTAAAAGTTACAATGAAATAAAGTTTTATTTGGATCATTTAGGGGAAGAGTTGTAAAAAGAACATCTTCATATGCAATAAAAAAATCTGATGAAAAATAAAAACCAGTGAAGGCAGCAGCTGGTACCAGAACTGTGCTGCTCCAAACACAGCTAACATCTCTGCTGTCACCTCCACTCCAGGGCCGGCCCAAGGCATAAGCAAACTAAGCAGCCGCTTAGGATATGTCTTGGTAAAGTAATGTAAACGATTTGTAAAGCGACCTGGAACGGTCCAGTTCAACAGCCAAACATGTATGCAAGGGTCTCTGTGTTTGTGTGAAACTGAGTTTAAATTTTAAATGAGTTGATTCTCATGGTTGGCTCTGTATTTTTCTGACGTATTTTTGGCATCAAAACACAGTGCTTGATAACGTTTGACAACAATTAAAACTTCTCAAGGACTCACCTGGTATTAATTACATTTTTAGCTACTGAAGTAATGCTTAAGAGAAATGTATTTAATCAAAGAATGTCATGAATAAATGTGTAGGGTTGCACCGATTGCAGTTTTCTGGCCAATCTTTACCAGTTACTGATCTTTAAAAAGCCTGACTTGCTGATTTTGATTTTGGCTGATATGAATTTTTGTTTTGTCTGAAATGTTGCTAAATATAGCAAGAAAGTCACTGAGTTAGCGACAGTGGGGTGAATATTGTTGACTGCAAACATGTTAATGTGCAGACCTGACCTGCTGGGCTGGTCTGTAAAGTCAAACCTCTCACTGTAGAGCAGAAGAGGACAGAGGCTGATTTTTAAACCTTTGCTGACGATAAGATTAGTGGATAAGATTGGCTTCACATGTAAGTATTAGCAGATCACGATCCCCCAAAATTAAGAAAATTGGCATCCAGAAATCAATTGGTCAATAAATGTGTCCTATATTATACATGTATATAATGTAAAAACCATGCTGGAGATGCAATAAGTTTATAGCAGGTGTATGAATGATCTAATGATCAGACTGCTGATTGCAGCCAGTCCACATCATTAGCAGAACGAGAGGGCCCCAAAATCTAATTTTGCTTAGGGCCCAATGGTGGCTTGGGCCGGCCCTGCTCCACTGGGTCGCAGCAGATGGTCACTCACACTGAGCTCGGATCTGGTTCTGTTGGAGCTTTCTTCCTGTAAAAAAGGCACATTCCAGGGCGCCATGCTCTAATTATACAGAGACCTCAATGTAGCGTCCCGAGATCAAGTCCCATCCTCGGGTCCTTTGCTGCAAGTCTCTCTCCCCTTTCTCTCTGCCCACTTCTTTTCAAATACAAACCAGTAGAATCAAAATAAATGTAATAAAAACCACAAGAGACAGGGTGCACTGGTTGTGCAAGGGGTAAGCACAACCCACATGAGGAGGCCTGGGTCCTCGCCTGTTGACCTTTGCTACATGTCTTCCCTTTCTCTCAATTTATACTTTCCTGGCTGAGCACTTTAAAATAAAGGCCATTAGAGTCAAAAAACCCACTTTAGTCAAAAAAATATAATAAATTCGACTAAAGTCAAAAGAATTCTTTAAAAAAAGGCAAATCTGTTTGTGCTGTCACTACATGTTGGTCCAGGAGGAATTAATCTGCTGGGTTTCCTTAGAAAACTGCTGAACCAGTTTGAAAAATAAATTGAACTTGACCTTGAATCTGTTTATGATTCAGTTGAATTAAATTTTTTGGGAGTTTTTGGTGAGGCAATCTGTTGTCACGTGGCTCTGCTAGAGGCTCAAATTACATAAAATTACACAAAAAACTGAATTTAAGGGCTAAAAAATGGGTTTAATACGTTATGTCCCCTAACCTGCTTTGTCTTGGTAACTAATAGCCATCGTATCTGTTAGCGCTGGGTCTCTGGGAGGTTCTGACCGGGTTCCTTAAATTTGGCCCACTCCTGCCCTCAGCTGATCCGTCTCCATTAGCAACAGATGTCCAGTTGGGGGAGTAGCGAGGAAGGTTGGGAAGAGCTCCACCTCTGTCTAGCATGGCAAAGGAGGGGTGCCACTGTGGGTCAGGTGGAGGGGGGTGCCTGAACCTGCTGGTGTCTGAGTGAGGGGCTCTCCATTGAGCTGGGGGCTGAGGGGCCCATTTGTAGGGATGGAACAAGGCTGGTGGAGGAGCCAGAGGAAGATGAGCGAGTAATGGAGGGCGGGGAAGTAATGGGGTGTGGGGTGTGTGGGTGGGTTGAGGGGAGTACGGGTGAGAGCGGTGGCTCGGTCCTCCATGCCGATGTGACCTGCAGGATTCACAAAACAAGAATGAATACTACTGCACTTCTATAAACATATTTGCTTTGTTCTTCAGGATTTCCTTCTTACTCAAGTTAAATGAAACATTTATTGATTTTTTTTTTTTTATATGATCACATTCAATAATAATTAAAACAATAATTAATATTTACATTTTAAGAACAATGTTACAAGGCATTTTTAAAATATTTTTATTAAGTTTTTACATTTTTTTATAGTTTTTTTTTAAACCATGTGTTTGGATTATTAAAATATGTTTAAATATTTCGTATAAAGACACTTTTATGCTTTAAATGTTTTGTCACAAGTACTCTAACATTTATGAACATTTCATTTATGAAATGTTCATAAATTATTATAATTAATTATTGATAATTATTGGAACAGTGCATTTGAAACCAAAGAATTTTCTTTCGCTTTTTGAAGTGTTCTAGATTTCTTCTGATATCTCATGTCTTAATATATAAAATACGGCGTAGATCATTATTATTTACATTTTAGCAAAAATTGTGGGTTAATAAAACATTTTATGTATTTTTAATGTTTTCACATTTTACAAAGTAAGATTTATTTTCACAAATACAGTAAAATGTCAGCGGTTCTGAACTGAGTTGAGCCAGTGGGAAGGAATATGTTGCAGCTTCTGAGAAAGCTTTCAGATGTTCCTACGGCAACCTGCTTCAAGGAAACTGAGACAGTGACATGTCCATCAAGGGATGTACCTGTAGGAGTTGCTGTAGACTCTCCTGGTGGAAGCTGCGACAGGCGGCCGCTGGAAGGCCTGGCCTCTCTGTGGCTCCTTCTCACACTTCTCCATGCCCGCGTTACTATGGTAACAATCAGAGAAAATGGTCACCCAGCAATCAGCCAATAAAAATCACTCAAAAGCATGAAAAATATTTTAGGTAAAATTTTTCTGCACAATTTAACAAACACAGAGCAAGTTTCCAACATTTAGATGAGTAAACTTTGTTTCCCAACTATTGTATCTAATGATCCAGGGGTCACAGGGGTCAGGAGCTGCTCCCTGTGTAGAGCAACAATTTCTCCTCCAGATGTAAAAAAACTCAGTTATTTTAACTGACAGAGATAATACAGGAAATGAGGGATGAGGAATGACAGCGTCACTGCCTGGATGGTAACAGGCTTGATAAGCTGATCAGAAAGTGAGAGCGGACTGCTGGGTTGGTGGAAAAGGACAGGATGTGTCACCTCCGTTTTGGACCGTGCTGAAGGTCATCCAGGTAGTTCTGTCTCTCGATAGCGTGGCCCCTGGACGAGTTGAATACTGCAGAGAACAGCAGCAGAGTGAGATCGATCACAGAATCCTCCTGCTGGGATCTGAACGCACGAGACTTACGCTGCACTGCCTGGGTCGGGTCCATCCCGTCCACGTCGATCAGATACCTGCAGGTCACACACAGCGGTTAGAGCAGCCTGTGGCTCCTGCTCACGCTGCAAGTGCTCTGGATGCACCTACCTGCAGATCAGGTAGCCAGTGCGGTTCAGTCCATGGGTGCAATGGACCCCGATCAGCTTATCTGCAAGAGAACTTGATGATTAAACAAATAGAAAAAGATAAAAAAAAAAAGGTCAACTTTTTTTTTTAGAAAGTTATCTCATTAAAACTAACTCTTTAGTTATTGATTTTATTGTCTATTTGCGGCTCAGCTCTTCCCTCACCGTTGTGCTGGTTGTCTCGGAGGAACCTGCAGACGGCGCGCTTGAAGCTCAGGATGGTTTGATCACTGGGAACCTCATGGCCAGCTGTGTAGATCTTCACGCACTGCAGTGACTGAGGAAGGTCCTGCAGAAACACATGCACACACACGCACACACACTGCCTCAACTTCAGCAGCTTCACAACACGACCGTCTTAAGGGGCCATCATTTGATCCAAGTGCATTAAACCAGGGAGAGAACTAAAACATGCAGGATGCCGGCCCTCGAGGACCAACTTTGGGCACCTCTGGGTTAAGGGTTTAGGCTGTAAAAAGTGAATGGAAGTCAATGTAAAGTACCCCCAAGTCACAAAAACACAACTGTGTGTGTGTGTGCATACATGTGTGTGTGTGTTCACCTGCAGATTGTAATAACGTGTGGTGAAAGTCAGGTCAATGATCAGCCCCAGCTCATGGTTGTCCTCCTTCAGAGCATCCAGCAGCTCCCAGGGACCAAACACCTCGGAGGGTGGGAGCGTCCTAATCAAAGCCTGAGCAGAAGCAGACAGAGTGTCACTGCTAAAAACAGACACACTTCTGTTCCCACAGAGTCCACTGTGACACGCTGCTGACCTGCTTTAGAGGGACTTTGAAGGCGATGAAGCGAGTTCCTTTCAGTCTCTTCCCCATCGCTGTGTAGTCCTGCCACCTGTTGGACACAAACCCACAGTCACCCTGTCTGTCTCCATGATAGTCTCTGTGACTCTCTTAGTGTGCTTCAAATCACAAAACACACAATGTCTAGGACAGCTTCTGCTTCAGGTCTGTAGCAAGAGGTTATTTCACAGATTTATTTCGATGGGCTCACTACCTGATCTGTAACATTCAGACCGGTGAAACAAGGCCCACGACCTCCATCACTGATTACTGCTGCGACCCTCAAAGCCACTTTCTGATGTATTTAAACTGTTTATAAAGACTAAATGAAACAGAGATAAAGAACCACAGGTCTGGCTTAAACCTGATCTAAAGTTGTCTAAAACCCAAAGAGGTTAGAAGAATGCATTTATCAGCTACAGTCTAGAATCACTAACAATTATCCATTCTAATTGTTCCTTCAGACATTTAAAAGCTTTTAAGACCAATTGTGAACCTTGTAAAAAAATAAATAAATAAAAAATCATGCATTTCTGGTCAATATTCCCGTGAATGTATCTGATCGGAGACAAATTGATCAAGTTCTCAAAACCATTTTCATTTTCTTTTGTATTCAGGAAAACCATCAACAGCAATAAAGCAGGCATCAAGCACAGCTGCAGAAAGACGAATCATCTTGTGTGTTCTGGCGTTTCCATTGAACAGTTAGCTGCCAGCTTAATTCTTCTTCAATGTCAATGTACAGAATGGCACCACTCACAGTGGCAGGCTGTTGGAGCAGTTTGTTACATTAGCTCTTTTTCTACTTTAGTGCATCATTTGCCTGGGTTGAGCTGTTTCATGTTTGGACTATAATTCACTCTAGTTCTGGATACTGTATAGCAGCTGATTAACTTCTCCAACGTTCAGACAACACCTGAACTCCTGAACTATGACCTCAGATCTCAGAGGAGTTGATCAGGAGGTTCCATGGAACAGAGAGAAGGAAGAAATGTGAACCATCTCTTCCATCCATTATAACCCAACTCCATCTGTCTGGTATTCAAATCACGCAACCAGGCAAAACTTTAAAGAGCAGCAGCAAAGCAAATGAGGTGGATAAGCAGCAACTGATGGTGTCATCCAGGACATGTTAGTGTGGAATAGCATCTCTGGTTCCTGTACATTGACCTGTTAGCACAGGGGTCTTCAATACAAAACCTTTTCCAGTTGCTCGCCAAGAAGTCAAGAACGAAATGATCAATAAAATAACAAATATAGTTTGATGATTTTACTCGACAGAAATGGCGGGAGGGCTTAGTTTGACAAGTTTACTGAATTTAAAATAATCAGACGTTTCAGTATTTGACCTGCTGGCTGATTTCTCATTCATTTCTTTCTTTTAATAACTTGGTGAATTGATGTTGGGTTTCTCACACAGGAACAGAACCAGAGGAAAGCTTGTTGGTTTCTTTTCAGTTTTAATGAGATTTTCTTCCTCGTAGGGCCATAAAAACTTCACCGAAACCTACTGAGAGCAATGAGACAGATCTACAAGCTGCCGGTGGGCAGATGTCTCTCACCTGTCCGGGATGTCCTCCTTCCTGCGCGGTCGGAAAATGTCTTTTCGTTCCATTAAAACACTATAATTGTTGTGAAAGCCTATGAAACCACGTCAGACTCTTGAAGCACATGGAGAAGGCAGACCAGCTCCTAACAAGAAAACTCTAAAAGACATGTCCAGTCTGTCCTCTGCTCTGACTGTCCAGCAAAAAGGTCAGTTAAAATGTCCAGCTTTCGGCTTCCAACTTGTCTAAAGTAAAACTGAGCCGGGAACAACTGCGGGCGCATCTAACTTACGTCACAGGAAACCGCAGGTTCCTCATCGCCCCCTGGTGGAAATCATGAAGTATTGCTTCCTTAACTGACAGCATGCGACCAATTCTCCTTTATTACGCTTTTTTGTAATAAAAAATAAACAGTTTTGTGAAACATTCTAAAAAAATTCAAAAATTTATGAACAAATCCTTTATTATAAAACAATTCATACAACAATGGAACATAATCTCTTACTGAACAAAAATGACATTTGTGTGAAAGAACAGGATTATTAATAGGTACTATTAAGCATTAAATGCAATAACACCATGTAAGATTCACAAAGTTTTACTGTTTACTGATTTATTGATTTTACAAAGTAAATCAGTAATTTTGGTCAGGGAGGTTACTTAATGCACATGTGTTTTAAAAAGTCTGTTTCATCAGGTGTCAAAAGCCCATTAAAACATTCATTCGTATTTTAGTATTTTGTTGTCTTCTGATAACACTTGCTTGATTTTCATCAATATCAAGCTTACAATCTGGAGAGTGAATCTCCAGTGGTTTCAAGAGGCAGCATCTTCTATTCCAGCTCAGACAAGTTCAAGTGAATGTTCTATATTTAAATAACTTCATAATAATTCTCCTTTATCAACAGTTCATTCATTTGCCACATGGTCAGAGGATGGACCTAATCAAAATCCCTTCAAGGTATGTTTCAGTAATAGCCGATACTAAGATTTAAATGTCCAAACTCTCTTGTTTCCATCAACTTCCAGGTTTCTGACACTGGCAAAAAAAAAAAAAAAGAAAAAAGAAAGAAAGTGACAAATACTGTATACCTTGAGTGATCAAAAACAATGTTTTACCAACATTTGATGACAAAACATTGTGCAACTTATTTTGTTTACTGTACAAAAAGCTCTGTAAAATCTGAATCTGCTTTTCTACTTTCAAAATTAGATTTTCTTTCTTGTACGTCCATAAAAACTGAACTGAAGTCTACTGAGAACAATGAGACAGATCTACAAGCTACAACAGAAAAGACTCCTAGAGCCTTCCGAACCATAATTCCTTCTGGCTATCATACCCAGTGTGATGGACCGAGCAGTCCAAGTTGAGCCAGGCATAAGTTTAAAATCAAAAAGAATTGTTTTTTTCTTAACCCAAAACAGAAACGTGGGTAAATCATTAAAAAAAGACAAAGTTGGGCCCATAAAAGAAGACAAAGTAACAGACTTTAACTCAGACCAACTCAAACAAACAGAGCTCTTTAAATGAGACAAAGGGGAAACTTAAGTACTGGCTGATCAGGTTACAAAAGACACAAAGGGGAGAAACCTAACTGAAACTAACATTAGAGAATCCCCCCACCCTTCTGCCCCCTTAATGCTGAGTTGTGGTAGGGACCAATTTGCAGTCCCATAGGTTTAATCCTCTTCGTTCCCCTGAAGGACTGGAGCACTATTAACTCAAAACAAACAAAGGTTAAATCAAGCATATAACAGTGTGTGCACTTATTCTAGAATACAGGGTTATGATGTGTTGCCTTCTAAACAAAAAACAGTTATTCTGTAAATTAAATCCTAGATTTTAAAGAAACCCAAATATAAGTGTGGTGAGACTGAGAGAACTATTGTGTGGTGTGATTGAATGTTACCAGATTTGCATGGCTGTAACAGCAGCTGTCACACCCAGCTAAATGTCTGGTTCTGCCAAAAAGAACACCAAAGAAATACTGGTAAAAACAAAAAAAAAAAAAAAAGAGTGAAAAAGCGAGCTTCTATGCATATTCCAATGTATTCATAAATGAACCAATACAAACATAATGCACTCCTTAAAGCAGAGAGCACTTGCAATGGTATGGTAGAAATCTCTCCACCAGTTTAAAATGCCCCAAGGTCCAAGAGTGCATCACAGGCCCCTGAGCCAAGTCCAGCCAGAGGCCAGTGCACACACTGACCCAGAACCCTGAGACATATTGACCAGGACCGCAGTCTTGGGGCCAGGGGAGGCCCCCAGATTCACCCAGGAGCAGTTCAAAAACCAGAACCATAACTATGAACTTTATCAGGAAAGAAACCCTGTCAGAACTGAAAGTTCTTTAGGATACAATGGAAAAGAAATTTGATGTGTTCTTTTCTCAGCCTCAGCCTGTGAGAAAAGACACAGAGATTCTGGAACAACGAGATTCCTCTGTTTATTTTCCTGTCAACATCAGTATTCCACTCAAAGCTGATTGCTGATGTTCTGACAGATCAGAACATTTACGCCTGAATGACACTGCAGCATCATTCAGACGTAAACGCCTGAATTGTCGCTCTCAAAACTTTGGCTTTGAGAGTTTTGATCACAGATTGGGACGAAATGAATGTTAATCAGATGCAACAAGCAGGGATCTGTTTCCTAGCATTTCTTACAACTGTGGAAAGAGGAAACGCTTTCCGGGAGAGTAAATGTTGCAACAGTGGAATTTCAAATCATGTGACTTTGCAACTCAACCTACAAGGTGTGTTGTCAAGGAGGAAAGAGGCGTGGTTAGAGATTTATGGCTGAGCTGGAGAATGATACACAGACTCGAAGTCTAACAGAGATACTGCACACATTGAAGCTGATAGACAGAAGTTCACATGAACTACATGCCAGTGTGGAAAGGAATCATGGACAGACCAGAGGAGTGCAACAGGGCCGTGTTGGTGTCTGTAGCAAACTTTGACTATGGGGTTCCCTTAGGAAGGAGGCCCGGGGCCAACTGTGATGCTAAGAAGCTCCATCGCATCCTAACTAAACTGGGCTACAAGGTGGAACTTCACAGGGACCTGAGCAGCAAGGAAATCTATAACCTGTTCTCTGAAGGTAACACATCGATGTCAACTTCTGAGTTCTTTTAATAGAAAATGAAATGTGTTGATGAAGCTGCCAGAGCCATGGAGAACGACCACTCTCTTTGGTTCCATCCCTTCAAAGATCAGGTGGAGCTGAACTTAAAGGTCTCAAAGCTCCACATATCCTGGAAAAAGGTTTGCATTTGTGAGCTGCAGTCTAGAATAACTGAACCAGCAGGTCTGTGAAATGTGTTCTTGGTTGGATGTTTTGATCAAAGTCTTCTCTTTTGCAACTAATTGAAAAAAATCAAACCAGACAAAAACTTCAGGACTCATATATAACATGTTGCCTATACCAGCTGAATCAGGGAATATTTGATTTTGATGGGTGATTAAAAATCAAACAAACCATAATAATACATTATTGAAAAGCAAGTTTTCCAGTTGGGATTATGTAACACTGAGTCAGAAAACTATGAATCATTAGAATCTAGACAGAGGAAAGCCTCAAGATTCAGCCTGTATTTATTGCTTTTCTTTAAAAAAAAAAAAAAATCTTTATGGTAAAACAACTGATTGAGATGAATGAAAGAGGAGAGCAGGAACACCTGGTGCCTGTTTTTCTGTCAACACCTCCATAATTAAACACAGTTCAATGACTGTTATACAGGCGCGTTAACTGAACACATTCCTAATGCTCTTAACATTGTCTACAATCACATGATGCTTGTTGCTTAACTTACTCCCTTAGTCACTCACTGATGTCTGTAATGTTGGGTGTTTGCATCGCCTCAGAGAGCAGGCGGCCTGTGAAGGACTGCTTCCTGGCTGTCTTGTCGTCTCACGGGGAGGAGGGCTGCGTGTTCGGATCAGACGGGAAACCTGTCCGACTGTCTCGTGTCTTCACTTACTTTGATAATGAATGCATGGAGAAAAAGACCAAACTGTTCCTCATACAGGTATGCCTCTATTCTTAGTGACACACAAACAGCACAGCAGTGATGATTTAATTTGAAAACAAATTACAGAAGACTCTGAGTCTTCCTCACGCTGATGTTTTCTTGGTTGTTTTGATGCATCTCCATTCCACCCTGGCAGGCGTGTCGGGGAGGCGCTCTGGATGATGGAGTGGAGGTTGATTCATCAGCCAGCAGTTTCCCACACTACCATTCTGTTCCCGTGGATACGGCTGTGATGTTCTCCACAGCACCAGGTTAATAACCAGTTAGACTGGCAACTTAAAGAAGCACCTTAGAAACACCAGTGATGTCTATTAAAATTTTGTCTTTTCCATCAGGGTACAGTGCGTTCATAAACTTCGCTGGGTCAGTCTTCCTGCAGACGTTCTGCTCGTTATTGGAAGAGAAGGGTCACTCTAACCTGGAGCTGACTCGGCTGATGACCCGACTCTCCCACAGGATTGCCTACACCTTCGAGTCCAAAGGGAGGAAGTACGGCGGGAAGAAAGAGATGCCATGCTTTCTGACACGACTGACCAGAGATGTGTTCCCGTTTGCAGAAACGGAGAAAGACAGTAATGCGGAAACAATATCTACCACGTCATTGGTCGTTTCACGGAGTGTGAGACAACGAATTGTTTCACTAAGTTAGGCAGCAGTTCCCCTGCCTGCTGACTCGGCACATATGAAGACTGGTATGATCAGGAATATCTCAAACAGACGAGGAAAGATAAAGTGGGAACCGTGTAACAGTTACTTCCTTAGAAATATATATTGGTTAAGAAAACATGCTCCTACCTTACATTCATATTTATTATATATTTAATCATGAGAAAGTTAGTCATTTGTATTGGACTTATTGGTCATTAAAGTAAAATGAAAAACTTCTATTTTTTTATAGAAGTTTTTTTTTATTATATTTTCTTACTCACTGCCTTTTCTAAATGAAAACCATGACAGCTGCAAAGAAACATTGCATAGAATCTGTGAAAGAATACTTTCACAGATTCTATTTGTGAAAGAATACTTTCACAAATGGTCTGGTCTCTGCTGGGTTGATAATCCAGCTGGACACAAAGATGCACATTAACATTACTGAAAATTCAAGCAAAATTCTAGCCTGATTTTGTCTGAGTAACAGTGAGAGTAGCTGCAGTAGCTGAGAGTAGTGAGGTGTTGCATTTGCTGGTGTTGCAGCAAATGCAACACCATGAAAAAGCCACACTGTCTTGATTAGGATAATGAGTTCCACCTTTTGGTGTGATGATGTCATTATTCAGTAAACATAAAAGTATAAAGAAGTAAACATTTGTTTTTCTGGAAATGAGTTGTTACATAGCACATTACAAAAAGAGTCTCTTTGTGCCAATATGATTTTAAAATAATCTCCCAAAATGTCAAAGGGTTCAATAACATAAAAAAAAAATTAAAAATTAACTCTTGAAAAAGCAAAAATCTTAAATTGTTTTACTATTAGAAACTCATCAATATAACTTGCAACATCTAAAGCGAAAGAGCAGTTGGGCTGGCCAAGTTTTCTATTCATCTTGCAGCACATACAGTTAAATTGTGGTCATCCTCAATGTCATATTGCATTAACCGGAGAATTAAAGTGGACAAAACCCTCCACTTTTAAGTTTGTACACTTTACTCTTAGGTCATTAACTTTTATTTGTTAAAACAATCTTAAAAAGTTTGGACTAAAACTTGTACTGTCTTAGTCCAAACACTGAAACAGTAAAAGCTTAAAATAATGGGTTTAATGAGTAAAAACATTTTAAATGGATATACTTACTGTTCATGATTGTAGAACAAGAACTTTAATTTGGGGGAAATATATTAATTAGTTACTGAATGTCTGCTGACTTCTGAGAAATGGGGTGCTCAAAGTCCATTAGATATGAAATAATCATTGTATCTCTTTCACTTATAAGTTAAAGAGATGAAAAGAAAAATTAACCAGAGTTTACTCTTATCAAAGCTGATTCTGCAGGATGTGCAGATCTGAACCCAGGTAGAGACAGCTGCTGTGATGTATTTATGTATTTATGTGGCAACAATCTGAAACTTCAAACATAACGCCGAGAGCCGCAGCTCTGAAGTCAGAGAGGATTCCTGGGTTTTGGGTGGATTGGTTTTTAGTCATGGCTTCACTCTGACACTTTTGAGTAGGGATGGAACACATCCAGACTGGAGGGACTGGTTGGTTATTGAGGTGATTGGTTAAATGTGTGCCTTAAACAGGGCACTGGAAAAGGAGTCGAGCTCACACCTGGAGGACTTCATTCTCCTAATGATCTCCAGGATCTCCGTTTGGATGGTGGAGGGGAAGGAAGGAAGGAAGTGGCTGTGAGATTCCAGACTGGCTCAGTCCAGCTGTTAGCTGGAGCAGAAGAAGAGTTGATTTTAGCTCTAAAAGTCCAGGAATCTATCACACTGATTATCTGTTGAATGAAACAGAATGATGATGACCAAGTTTGCCTCTGATCCATATTGGAGAAATGCAGCAACTAAATATCTTTCAGAGATTCTGTCGTTCTTTCATTAAGAACCATCCCAGGGTATATAAAAGGTCCTGTCTGGCCCAATGCCAAGTCCAACAACTAGAAATAAATTGCATAATTCTAAAATTGAATATTTGAATATTGAGTTTTTTTCCACATCCACATTAGCTACTCAATCTATTTCAAGATATTCAACAAACAGAAAATACAACTGTATAGATGTTCAGTAGGAAAAGAGATGATTTTGAACCAGAATTCTAAAACTCTTCTAAATATATGACTAATGCGATTGATTCTACCACATAAGAATTCTGTTTTTTACTTTTTGGAAGGATTCCAGAAAATATTGTGAAGGAAAGTCTTGGTTTTAGGTTCCTGAGGATGACGTGATCTTCTGATGACCATTCTCAGAGACAGCCTTCGTTTCAAGCTTCACCTGCTCATCAAACACGTCCCTGGCCTCGTTCAACCCAACCAGAGCATCATCCATCTGAACTGGCTCTCCTCCTGTCAGGAGCCAAACCAAATCAGTCAAGGAAAGCTGTGAACACGCATTTATTTCCGCCTACTTCCTTGTATGGATTCTGCTCCTGAGTTGTTTGAATTACGCAAGTGTGTCTTTCCTTCAGTGTGCTCCGATAAACGAGACCAGACATTTTACACAACAGTATGAGTCGCTCCTTAACCTATAAGCATTGTTTCATTTATGGTCTGTCAGGAAATGGGTCGGTGCTGTGAAAAGGTGTTTGTTGCTTACTATCTCTTTTGATTTTTCTTTGTCTCACTTAAAGTAATGTTAAACAAATGTTAATTTTGGGATAAAGCCAACATGAACAAATAAATAAATAAACACACCCAAAGCCACCAGGTTCAGTGGGAAAAATGAATTTCCTCCTAAACTAGTTGGGACTAGTTGTCCCACTGTGGACAAATTTCATCATTGTCCATGCATCTTTAACATCACCCTAAGCAAGAGATTTTGACAAACTGTTTTATAGCAATGTTTTAAGGTTTTTGAATGTGCGTGTGTGTGTGTGTGTGTCAAATGTCAAACTAAAATGCATGTATTGAATTTAAGTCTAGATTTTTACTCGGCCACTCAGATTTTTCTCTTTGGAGTCACAATGTCTCAGATGGGGACTTTTGTAAAGAAAAAGTGGCCTGCTCCTCCTTACTGGTATGAGGTCATGTAGTAATGGAGGTCAAAGTTCACTCCCCCTTATGCTAAGGAAATGTATGGGGTAGGGTTGAGACCGATGCTCCGGAGTGAAAACCTTCGTCATCCAGTCTCTCTGCCAGAGACAAAGAAATATGCACATAAAAATTGTTCAACCCATTTTAATGAATCATACGACTGATTTATTGCTTGTTGTGACAGGTTTAACCATGTCCTGATTTAATTAACAGAGTGGAAATAGACAACAGGTTGTCTTCATAGAAACTAGATCTTTACAGATGCTATATAGAGGCCTGCAGTTGAAGCTGGTGACAGAAGAAGCTGAAGTTTGGGTTTAACGCTCAAGATTCAGGTTAATAGTTAGCATGCTCTACCAGTGGATTCTCTCTGGGTACTCCAGTTTCCTCCTCAATCCAAACAGTGTTAGGTTCATCGTTGCTTTAATATCTCATTGGTTGTTCATCCAGTTTGTTTTTCTCTGATAGACTCCCCCCTCACGAAGCCGCCTTTCCTCTTTAAGTTACGATTAGCAAAATGAAGTGATTTTTTATTGGCTAAAGACCAAAATAATGAGAGCATGTTTGTATTCTGTGTGAATTTATTAACATGAAGAACCATCAACTAGCTTAACATGAAGAACTACAAAATGGAAAAAAAAAAGCTTTTCTGAAACAAACTCTTGTGCCAAACCTCAACTTCACATAAAACCTGTTTCCTCCAAGTAAGAAAGTAGAAAAAGTGAAATAGTCAAAAATACAGATTTTAGATGCAGTCAAATATTGACCAAATATGTCCTTTTCATACTGGTATAAAATATGACAAATCTATAAAAAGTAAAAAAAAAAAAAAAGCTTATTTACAGCATGTAAAAAGAGGCACATTTCATGTTTCAGATCCTCAGAGCTGATTGGCTGTTCAGAGGAGACGACTCATCGGTAGGAGGAGGAGGGAGGGGGAAGGAAGAAGGGGTGAGACAGTGGCTCAGGGGAGCTCCTGGAGGGGGGGAGGTGGGTGTGTCTGTGGAGGAGGGTCCTGGGGTGATGGTGTTGCGGCCCACTGAGTGGGTGGTACGAGGGGGCTTGGTGGTGAGGGACAGTGGCTGCAGTTGCTCGCCATAGGGGGAGCCGTGTCCGCTGTGGCTGTAGGAGGAGTGTGTGTGCTCGGTGTGTGTGGCAGCCGGGCCGGCGGGCGAGGCCAGCGCCGTGGTGGGGGTCGCCGGGGAGTCCAGGGAGGAGGCAGGGCTGGCCTGGGACAGCTGGGTGTGTGTCAGATGAGACACTGTGTGTGTATGCGTCAGGTGAGGGCGTGTGTGTGAAGCTTGTGTGAGCGGAGTGTGTGTGTGTGGCGTCTCCTCTCGAGGTTTCTTTAGCTGTGCAGGGAAGTCGTCTCCTGCTGCTGCAACTGTGGCACATAAACACACACAATACAGAGTGTGAGAAAAGAGAGAGAGAGAAAGAGAGAGAGCTGAAGCTGGAACCTCAGGTCAGATCCAGGTTACAGCAGCTCCCACATTATTCATTTATAACTGGATGAGTGATTCAGGAAGTAGCTTGTTTTAAATTGTCAATTAAGCTGAGGCTCCATCACTCATACCAGTCCTCTTCAGAACTCCAGTCTGCTGATAATGATAATGTTCAGGTTTGTATTGTTTTTCTGGGAACCAATAAGCATCCTTATAATGACTGATGTGATAAATGGAGTACAACAGATTTTTCGGTAGGTGTATGCATACAGGTGGAGTGGAGACTGATGCAGATAGATTGAACACATCAGGCGAACCTGGAAATAAATTTCCTATCACCATGGCAGTACATAGCTGATAGATGTGTTTCTGTGTGATGGAGGTGCCAAAGATCCTGTCACTAACATGAACACAAAACCCATAAATGTCTGGGGAAAGTGAGAGGTCTGCAGCTGCTGCGCTGGTTTGGTGCTTACAGGCAGAACAAAAAGCTGTGCTGGATGAGGAGCCTCCCTGACTCAGGTTTAAAACCTCTCATCTTTTTGTTTGATTTTTGCTTGATGCCTATTTAAAAGCAGCAAGACTTTAGTTGGGAAGAAAATAAACTAGATTTGTACCATTTCATAGGATCAAAAACTGAGGTGGTTCATATTTGAACAAAAATGTTCCAATTAACTTCCTGTGTCTGCAGTGGAACACAGTTCCACAACTTACAAACCCCAAACAGACAGCTGATCACTATAGCCATGTTCTACAACATACAATAACTGAGTAACCTAGCAATATCCCATCTCACCTTCCAGCTGAGTTTCACTCTTCACCCTCTTCCTCTTCTTCTTCTTCCCCTGCACAGACATGAGTCAGGTGTGGTAATGTGATGGTGTGTGTTCAACAGTGATGGTGTGTGTTCAGCAGTCAGTCAGTCTACTCACATAGTTGTCTCTGGCTGACCAGTTGGGGTACAGCTTTGAGTGCAGCAGTCTCTCTTTGCGAGCCAGATCATAATATTTGGCTTGTTCTTCTTTTGACAGAGAATGCCACTGTGAACCCATGGTAGCAGAGGGTAATTAATTCAGCATACACACACACACACCCGAATGGTGCCTGCCAGCTGACCATTACATTACACTTGTGATAATTACAAGTTACCTGAAGGAGTTTTTTTGCTATGGATAATGTCTAGTAACAAAGCGACTGACCCGCTGGCCTAGGATCTGGTTGATGGTGGCGCTCTCCTTCACTTTGCACTGAGACACAACTTTGGGCCTCTCCTCCCTCATGTAGAGCATGAAGGCGTTGAGCGGCTTCTTGATGTGGGGCTTCCGCTCCTCTTCCTGGTCATGCTCGGAGCTGGAGGGGGGCTTCCTGCAGGGGATCAGAGGAGGAGACATCAGAGTGCCTCTTTCTTGAACTCTGACTTCAGGAAGTCATCACAACATGGCTCCTCTTAAGCCTTTGAAAGTTTTCAACAGCGTTCCACTGAGAAGTAGCTCATATGAGCTCAATAGATGGGCAGTTCCACCAGGTGATTGCTAATTGATGGTGGCTAGTTTTAAGAAGATGAGTAGGGGAGTTGAGGTGGAGAGCTGCTCTATGAGGTGGAATCTTAGAAACTACAGCTCTGAGGAGGAGCTGAGCCTCAAAAGCAGAGCTTGGTCCATCCAGGCGTTTAGCCAAGCTGAATGGTTGCCATGGAGATTAGAGAATTTCTCCAACATGAATGAAAGAATCAAGGCAACACCTCAGGTGTGTTTTGATGAGGGAATAACATTATAACATGTTAAAAAGTAAATTTGACATATGACTGCCTGTTTGAAAAGAAACTACGAAGGCCATAAAATATCTTTAAAATTGGTTTTAATTTTAGACATTTCTTCTGTGGGTTGACCTGAATTCAGAGTAGAGATAAACAGAAACTGTAAAATACATCAAACAAGATGTCAAACAAGATGGCTGCTTTGGGTGAGCTAACATCACTTTTAATGATGGGAATCTAATGAATGCATTGGTGGAAACAACACACAGTTTCTAAAAAATGAAATCTTCAAAAACGGAAAATTCACCAGTCGGATACAACGGATTTGCCACCCAGCCCAACATTGCATAGAGTGTGGTTGTTGTTACCCAGGCTGCTGGCTGTGACTGGCTCCAGGCTCCTGCTTCACTGCTGCTGCAGGAACAATAGCCGGGTGGGGAACCGAAGTCTGGGGGGCCGGAACCAAACGTGGTGAGAAGCCGCTCGACACCAGACTGCAAGGAAGCATTCAGTGTTCCATCAAACCCTGCTGACCTCATCAATGCACGAGTGGTAAAACTACACCATCATAACATCATTAAATAATGCATTTTGTTTTTTGAGAAGGTTGTTCACTTATTAATAGATAAACAAGAGCACAACTAGAACCCAGTAGGACCTGCAGAACTTCATGCTTCAGTTTTGTTCTAAACCAGACCCGGAACAACAAGAACTTTTCAGTAGCTGTGACTCAGCCTGATGTCTGGACCGGCCCAGAACTATGGCAAACTGCCTCATAAAACCTGATGGAGACGGTTATCATCATGGTGTCCTAACAGCAAAACCAGCCGTCACTCAGGAGTTATGATGACTCATCCATCAGTAAATTCTTCCACTCAGAAACATTGTGAATCCATAGAGTCCAGCAACACAGGCTGACAGAACCTTTGACTATAAAGCAGGCTCAACCTACCCACAGTTTGCAGGTCATGTTTCATTAGGCTACCTGCTGCAGAGTGCACTTAACTGACACTAAGAGGTGGGTGTCAGTTTACTGACTCCAAAATGTGTGCAACCATGTGAAACAGGAAGGAACAATCACAGTTCAGAGATAGGGAGGAAGTTGAACATGAAATAATCTGGCAAATTCATGAATTCAGTTTATTACTGTAGGAATATTATTGAAATGTTCTGTACTGATTATGTTAGGGATGCAGCTGACCAGCTGTCCTCATACTTGCAAACTGAACACAGGGTCCTGTTTTGGGATCATTGTTCTTTCTGCTTTGAGAAATACTGTTAAACTGGGGTCTGTTTGCTTTCATCTGGATTTCTATAATGCACTCTACACAAGTTCAACAGAACATCCCTGGACCAGCAGCCGTCTGTTCAAAATGCTGCTGCTAGGCTCCTGACTAGAATCCCACATCATCTCATACTCCTGCCTCAGTATGACCGGGTGCAACAGCACAGTCCAGGACAAAAACGACCTGACCCGGGTGGTGAAAACCGCCCAGAGGCAAACGTGGACTACTACTTTTTATCTTAAAAGTTAACATTAAATGAAGGCTTCATAACTAATATTAACAGCATACCCATAATCATTTTATTATTTTTAATTGGAACTTCATTTATCGCTGCAGGTGGACATCTGAGAGTTTGAATCGAGATCTCTTTGAAACATCTAGAGATCTAGATGCGCTAGATGTTTTTAAAACCCGGACAGTTTTAAATCATTTTTACACAAAATTATCTTATGAAATTCAGTCCAGGGGGCAGTTATTATAAATATCAGCTTTTTTTTTTAAACCAGCAACATAAAAAAAACAAGATTCAGTGTAGACTGTGTGCTTATGGTAAATGACAAGGAGATCTTTGGAGATTAATAGTCAGCCTTTGTTCTAAGTAGATATGCACCAAATATGCAGTTATTTCTCAGAAAATGATTTAGAAAAAGAATAAATATTACTTGACCTTTGTGCCGCAATGTGGATGTTGTACTGTCAACATGTATGGTGACCTCTAGTGGCAGACATTTAACACTACAGCAGATCCAGTTAATCTACTGGATCAGATCTTGTGGAATTGTAAACAACTAGATAAATGCTAGAGATAGAAGTCCAGGTTTTGTGTAAAAGCTGCTGGGAGCCCAACTCTAGTCTCTATCAGACATGATTTAGAGAGATAAACCTGAAACAAACTAAGAGAAGGAGTACAGATTAATCCAGCATCAATCAGAAGCTCACAATTCATACCTGGACATGGAGGCATTCATGGCTAGAGCCGCAGGGGAGAAACCCCCCGCAATGGGATACATGGGCTGCCCCGGCCTGCAGACAGAAACACACATAAACATACACACAGTTCAGCTAGCTTCAGACTTCTGAGTCACACATTAAGGTAGCAGCAGGTCGATGTATTGGCTTGCACGAACAAACTCTGCTGAGGAATCTCTGCATGTCCGACAGGTTTAACGAGTTCAGTGGAAACAGAAGTCCGCGGTGTGGAGGAGCAGGATGTGGAAGGTGGTATGGATGACATGTAACAGGACATGGCAGTGTAACAGCAGTTAAATGGAGGACCTGAATGTATCCAGAAACCTTTGAAAATCCCTCTATAATTAGCAAAGTGGGATGGTGCTCAACATTCTCAGTAATGAAGATAAAGATGGATGTGTTGGAATGGAGACCCCTACAGCTGAAACAGGGGTACTGTAGAAACACTGGAGGCAAATGCAAAAGGCAACAGAAAGAGAAAAATCCTATGCGTTTCTGAACAGCGAATACATCGTATCCATGTGATCACTGCTCTTCAGTGTCCGTGCTGTTGCCAGACTCCAGCTCCACTACATCAAGTCTCAATGATGCGTTCATTCAGGCAGCGAGAACATTTAACAGCCAGGCTGAACACACACAGGTTCTGTTCTGTTCCGCCCAGCAGTACAGTGAGGAACGGGCCACATGCACAGAGGAACTAGGTACAACATTTTATGGTGTTTATAGAGACGCACCAATACAATATTACTTCCAATATTAAAAAGATTATTCTACATTGTGTATCAGTGAAGATTCAGTGATGACGTGTTCGATCACTGATCGAACATAGAATTGGATCTATTCAGTCCAATTCTATGCTTTGTTGCATGCTTTATTGTTAATACTGACAGGATCACAAGACCTGTATGTGTGTAAGTATGTGTGCGTGTGTTACTCACAGCCAGCCCAGTGGGTGTGGGATGGGAGTCATTCCTCCAGGAGACACAGGATAACAGGCAGTGTGAGGGCTCCTCGACATTCCTGCTTCAAAAAAATAGAAGAACAAATCAGTCACAGAGGAGAGACAACATTGTACAGATGTGTCTGACACTGGGCAGCAGGAAGCAGGCAGCAGAAAATAGGAAGCAGGAAGGAGAAAGCAGAAAGTAGGAAGCGGGAAACAGGAAATCGGAAGAACCCAGCAGCAAGTGAAAAGCAGGCCACTGGAAGTAGGGAGCAGGAATGCAGGAAGTAGGCAGCAGCTACTTACCAGGCTCAGGAGAGAATCCAGGAGACGCCCTCTGAGGGGAGAAGGCCTCTGGACTGTAGGACAGCAGGGGGCGGAGGTGGGTCATGTGGGGATGCTGCACCACAGGGACGCTGTTGGACTGGAGATGAGACAGAGGAAACTCAACATGTTGGTGTTGCAGCAAGTTGCTGCTGCAACACCAACAGCAATCCATTAGCATCATCTGGAACTGGCTGGGTAAATGGTGTTAGTGTGAAACAGCTGCAGTCCAGAAAACCTGCTTCACATCCAATTCCTTTCACTAAACACAAATGGATTTTATCTGAGAGACACGGTAGAAGTAACAGCAAAACTAATTTTAATGTGAAACATCCATCTGTGTGGAATTAATCTAGTTATTACATTCACACATCAGGTGAATGTGACCCAATGCTGTTTTTTCACCGCAGTCTGAATGGTCCAGTTATTATTTTCTCACCCCGAAAACATCTGACCTGTGCCACTTCCACATGTGGAACTAAATTGGGTCCACATCAGATAGGTTTCAAAGTGCTAAGTGTCTGAATGGTCAAGTCAGATTTTAAATTATGTCATTGATGTGAGACATGTGTCCATAAATCTGGACATATAGAATGGCAGAATATTATAGTGATTATGAATTATGAACTTATGAAAGCAGTTTGTGTCAGTGAAGCACATCCCAATCACACCACTCCTGGCTCTGTCTACACATCCAGCCTTCTCTACAGTAAAACATTAAATCACATGTGTCAAACTCAAGGCCCGGGGGCCAAATCCGGCCCCCCGTAGCTTTTTATGTGGCCCTCCACAGACTAGACTAAACACTTAGAGTGATTAAATATTATATTATCAATCATACCAATGCAGTTTTTATCTGTTCTCTGCCAATTTATATCAATCAATCCCTCCAGTTTCTTGAGAATTTAGTTGATGTTTGATTATAGTCCATGATTTATACAGCCAGTAAATAAACAGTCACATTTATTATTAGTTCCTGAAGGGACTGAAAAGATCTTCAATAATATTATGTAATTTTAAGTATTTATTGACATTTTAACAGTTTGTGAACAGGTTTTATCTACACATTCTGGCACAACCGGCCCTTTAAGAGCCTTTATGATCTTGATTTGGCCCAAAACGAAAATGAGTTTGACACACCTGCATTAAATGTTGTGTGAACGTTTTTCACAGAAGAAACTTTTCTAAAGCTTCATCAAATAGGATGAAGTAGCGAGGAACCAAAGTGGCTCACTGATGAAGGATGTGGATCGTTCCGTCAACTAACTGCACTCCATCTTGGTTTACAGTCAAACAGATGAAACTGTAAAACAGACTAATTTCTGGACTGATCTTTTCATTTCTATCAAACAATCTGAACAACCAAATGACAGAAAAACTAGCTTTGTAAAGAGGACATAAATAGTAGTATCAATTCCACTTTTTTTCTTAATTAAACTTGATTGAGAAATATTGTTTTACATGTGTACAGGGTTTAAGAGCCACTGCTGGATGTTTCTGGTGAACTGCAGAGATCAGAACCAACATGAGCTGAGAGGAATAGAGAAAAACACATCTGGATGGGGGAAAAAAATTTCTTCATCAGAACTGTGACTATAATAATAATAATAATAGAAGAAGTTGTTGCGGTCTGAGAGAGAAATTCAAATGATTGGAAAAATGAAAAATAGATGAATATTTGCAACTCGCTGAATCATTACACTGAACACACTAGTTGTTTTGCTGACAGAGTTCAGCCGTTTCTTTCAATTGGTAAATAAACAGTTCATGTTAGTAGATCCACTGCCCTCTTCAGGCAGTGAAGAAGTACTGCAATGTTGGATTAAAGTAAATGTTAAATGAACACCTTGTTTGTGCATGATGTTTGTTGAACATTCCACATCCTCTCTGTTGTTACAGCAGCATAAAAATGTGGGAAACCCAACATGCTGTGTGTGTGTAGCAGAGAGGGAGAGTCTTACCAGGTGTGTGGGAGCAGCAGAATCTCTGATAGTTGCTCTTCCTGGGATGTCAAGGAGAGGCCACTGAAACGGCAGGTACTGTGGGGAGACAGAGGCTGCTGTCAGCTGTTTTATTGTCAAGGTGTGGTGCACTTTTATATTCAGACCATTTTAGCCATTGTTGGCTCACAGACAGAGCTACAAAGTTGGGGTGCACCAATCTCAATTGGCCAGCCGATAAAATGGCACCGATGTCCTTAATATTGGTAGATGAGTGATCAACCGGTACTTGCATGTGAAGCTGGTCCTATCTCCCTAGATCTCAGGTCTATAATCAGCAGTTGCCCTCTTGTACTCTGCTGTGAGAGAAGTTTGAGTGACAGACCGGCCCACCAGATCACGTCTGCACGTTTGCAATTCCTCCACTTTTGCTAACTCAGCAACTTCCTTGCAATATTTAGCAACATTCAGACAAAAAAACCAACCAACCAAAAAAACAAAAAACAAAAAACAAAGTCATTATTGGAACAGCTCAGTCAAAGTCTAGACTTAAATCCAGTGGAGAATCTACTGCAGGACTTGAACCATTGATGCTCACAGTTGCTCTCCATCCACTTTGACTGAGCTTCATTAAAAGGAAAAATAGAAAAACCTTCAGTCTCTATATCAGTACAGCTGAAGCAATACTCCCAAAACATGGGAGTATTGCTTCAGCTGTACTGAAGCAATACTTCAGTACAGCTGAAGTATTGCTTATCCATCATAAATCCATCCTGATTTATGATGGATTTATGATTCCATCATCTAGATCAATTGTAGAATGGGTATCAGTGACAATGTGTGCAATACATCAGAGCAGATCTATTCAGTCTAATTCTATGCTTTGTGCTCTGAGAAACATCATGCTTTATTAATTTTAAATTATATTTAGAATTTCTAACAATACTTCCTGAACCATTTGAAATATTTGTTAGTTTATTTTCACATGTTTGGCCAAAGTAGTCAATCTGTTGTTTCTGTAGCAGTTAAAGTTTCTTCATTATTTATTTCACATTGGCTGTTTTACTCCTAACTGCACTGAATGAACAAATGAAAATTCTTTTAACATGTTTATGCATGTAAGTGAGCTGCACTAGTGCAAAGTTATCAAATTAAGTTGTAATTCAGTACATTTGAGAATTTGTTTAAAAAAAAACATCTTAAGTTAATGAATCACCATCTTTGGCCAATACTACGACTCAGATATCGGTATATGCATACCACACTTTTCAGATATTATTCTTCCACTTCAGAAAAGGGAAGGGTCTGTCAGGCTTCCCAGTAACAGAGGTAAGCAGACTTTCGGAAGGTGACGATTCTGTGGGAAGCAGAGGCAGAAGGCAAGATGGGAAATTTAAATGACCAGCCTCAAGAGGAGCAAATATTCGCCCTGGGATTCTAACACGAGATAAGGTGGTTAAGTGTCCTCCTCTCCTCTTCATTTGTCACTTGTTTACATTCCCCACTGCCCTCGCAGCCCCCCCTCATCGATGCTGAGCCTCCACAGCAGGAAGCTGCCTGCAGATAAGAACTCAGAGCTGATGGTCCTGATGAACAGGCTGCATGGTGGACATGGGTCTGCTGAAAGGCCCTTTAGTGCTACTTCAGCTGTGAGTGACGGCTACAGGCTCTCAACTGTGACCTTTGACCCTGACTGACAGAAGATAAACCAAAGCAAGGCAGGGAGGCCTTCTAACTCTAACCTGACACTTTCAGCTATTTATACATTTTGGAATATTGATTTATGATTTGAAAATGAGTCAACAGCTTTCACCATGGCTGGAAAGTAACAGAGGAAGATTTTAGCTGCTTGAGTCATCAGCTCAAATAACAAGAGCAAAAAAAGAGAAAGAGGCAGGGTTGTGCCTGCCTCTTTCTTTCTGTTTTAGTCATAGTTAAATTACTACGACTAAAACACTGAATGGGATGACCCACCAGTATGGATCATCACTGGGGGTCACCTTTACACAGAGAGTACATGGCAGAGATAATGGAATTAATCAATAAAAAGTAAGGATTTCCATCTGAGTATCATCTCTGACCTGAGATGCACAGAACTGCATGCATCTCACATGGAGGGTTATTTCCATCATGGGAGAAGAAGTGGAGGAATACAAATACCTCTGTGTTCATCTGGACAAAAGACTGGACTTGTTGATGAAGCTAAGATCCTTCAAGGATAAGTCTGTCGTTGAGAGCGTCATCTTTTCTGAGTCATTTGTTGAGGCAGCAGCATCAAATTCAAATCTCTGAACTAATGACGAGGAGGCAGAACTCGAAACAAGAACACCAAAAACCATGTTAGTCTCATCAGCCTGGAACTACGTCAGACAAACATTTAGGCATGAATGAGTGAAACCTCCTCCCCCCACACCAGAGCAACAAGACCGGCCCCTGCACACAGCTGGTCTGTGGCCCGGGCCCTGCTTCAGCGCTTAGAGGAACCTGAGGATCAGCGCTAACTGGATCCAGCTGCTGGAAACACCACAACACTGCTCTATTCAAACACGCACACATACATACAATACAAGCCCATTACTGAGCCTCGGGTATGGATCTGAGCTCAGGGGAAACTTGTTAGGATTACTGCTGCTTACGAGCAGCAAACAGCTCAGGTTCTATTCAATGAACCAATGAGAGGCCAGCAGAGAATGGCTACAGGAGTTCGGGGAAAATCCGGAAAATCCTGCTCTGCCTTGGGTGGTGAATTTTTGACTCAAGTGTCAGAATAATTTCCTCGACCAAGTCTATCAGACATTAATGATTGAGTGTTTTCTGAAGATCGATTGAGCCATGAGATCAGAGACCAAAGCCAGAGAAGAAGCATCTAAACACACAGGAGCAGAAAGTGGTTAAAATATCTCTGGAGTCAGAAACAGAAAAAGTGACAGATTTATAAGCAGGAAGCAGCAACCTCTTCTGGAACCTCAACCCGAACCTGACTACAAGACATAATGATAATAAATAGTAATAATAATAATAATAATAATAATATTTGGTGGTCACTCCAAAGACAGGAGGCAGACTGTAGAGCAGGGCATTCTGGGTAAAGCACATGACCATATACAACTACAGACAATTTACCAATTATTCAGAGTGGGACAGATGTTTGCAGATTTAAAATCTCTCATTTTTTGAAAAAAATTATACATATCGAATCTATAAAAAAAAAACTCTGGGAAGGTGTCACTATTGAAAAAATTTTGAGGTTATGTTCAACCACTAACATGAGAGGAGCTGGCTGGAGAAGAGAGTCAGCTCTGGCTGGGATTACCACCAAGTGCCCCTAAATCAGGATTGTCCAAAGTGTGGCCCCTGGATCAGTTGTCTTTGCTCTCCATTCCAAGAGCAGCGCATTGTGTATCCTGACCTGGGTCCCCCGAATCTGTATGACTAATTTATTCAAGTTGGCTAAAAAGCAAATGCTTGCCTCAGTCAAAATAAAACAAAAATTTAGTCAAGCTCCCAAATAAAAACTGTGTTATGTTTTGGATTTGCAATGCCCTCACCCTAAACAAAGTTTATTAACCTAAAATATTTTTAGGGCTGTGAGGGTCACGTCTACTTTCTCTGCAGAACACTAAAAAACTACCAACAAAAAATCATGACTCACAGATCAGATCAGATGTCAAATAATTCAGACATACTGTGGAACATTGTTAGCTATGCTGTGAGTCGCCTGTCGCTGCGGTGAAGCAACATAAACAAGGAAGTGTGCATCAGGCAACAATGATCTAAGATAAAATAGAGGTCAGAGTGGAAAAATGAGGAGGAATCATTTCACTGAGAGTCCAAAAACCATTTACTGCTGGTCACATTCTATTATTATTGTTATTTTGTTCATTATCTTTCAGCCACAATATCTGGAATAAAGACTCATATCGCCTGTTCTCCCACGCATGACCACATGTGACCAGCATGTTTTCTAAAGAGGCAGCATTTTAAGTGATGAGCAAGTTTACAGGTTAAATCATGAGCAGACGTCCCTCAGTGTTGAGGCTCTTCCTGTCGTTTGAGTCTCTGAGCTGCAGCGGCTTGCGGCGCTGTGGGGAGGAGGCAGGGTGTTATGGGAGGAGGGCAAAGTGAGCAGACAGGTCGTCTCTGTACGCCGCCTCCTGCTTCCTGCCTGCACCCATCAGCACAATAAACACTCTGTATTATAGTTCAGCTAGCGAGCAACCAGCAGAGGTTTGTTTACAAAGACTCTGCTTGAGATAGCCAGTCCATCTCCTCATCCTCCATAAACACTCCCAACAGTCTGAGGAGGCAGAGAGTGACTCCTCTCTGCGAAGGACCGATAAACAGCAGAACAACTCTGGTTCTGAGGCTTAATGTAGCCTTCAGAGGAAACAACGGTCTCAGTGAATGAATGAAAGTGACAGCGTGTCATCACGTCCCACAGAGGCCCGATGAAGGTCCATCACCAACACCAGAACCAAGAAAACAGCCGAGAAGAAGGTCAGTAGTGGAAACAATTAATCCACTACTGAAATAATCAACTACTTTAGTAATCAATCCTTATCTGGAATAGAAACACTCCCTCAATCAGACACACACCACACAGAAAAAAGGCAGCAAAGATGTCTGACGTGCTGAAGTTCATGAACGTGATTTGGCCCACCAGCTTGGTGCCCTGATCCTGTCAAGCAGCAAATCAGCCAGCCCTCTCTGGTTCAGCTGTCAGAGGGAAATGTCCCCCATGGCTGTATAACACTGAGCTTAGTAATACATCTATGATAGTTAGAGAGGGAGAAAAAAAAGGTACAGTAGATAAAAAAAAGAATTTATTGAAGTGATATATAAATACAGTTCATAATAATAAAGATGAATAGTAAACATTTTCAAGACTTTTTCTTTAGGAATGTTCTGTCAAATCTCTAGACATACTCAGGACAGCTATTGATAGCAGACTGACTGCTATTATTAAAAGTAGGGATACACTGGTTTCTGATTGATCACCAATATTTAAAGAGCCTGACTGATTTTGGCCTTTAGAGATTTGTTTCTGAACTAGATATAGAAAAAAGTAGCAAAGTAGGCAACAGCAGACAGGCTATCGTTATACACTGCTCTCTCAGAAATTTGTGGTGGTAGAAAAGATTGGTGGGTAAGACTGGTTCACATGAAAGTATTGGCACATGGTCGATCACCCAAAATGAAAGAAACCGGGCCGATAAAGCAGCAGTAGCTGCTGCTGGGGTACACAGAGGGCTTAATGACCATTCAGACTCTGTGATGGACAACAATGAGCCAGAAAGAGAAAGGATGGCTGCTACAAAGCTGAGGAATGCAGGTGTTTGTGTGAGGAAGCTGGGCTGTGTGTTTAACCTGCGTGTGTGGCTTAAATAAGTAAAGGCAAGACTTTCAAAACAAACACGGAAAGGACAAAGAAAGACAGCCTGCAGTCCTGAGTCTAAAAGCTTCAGATGCAGAGTCATGTGTGGCTTTAGCTATGAGTTGACAACTTCAGTTAAGCTTTTCCCCTGAGGTCATCACCTCAAACTTTCCTTTGCTGTAACACTTCACATTAAATATCCTGAAACTTCTCCCACTTCCACAGAGGCAACATTTAAACATGGCTGGGTGTAGAGATGTATTAAACCATCAGACAGCGGTCCCTAATCCAAGCTTATCCTCAAAAACGCTGTAGGGACAGGAAATTGAGCAACACTCTGCAAATCCTGCTTGGTACCTGGCAGCTACAGCAGCTAATCTGCAGCAGAGAATCAGACGCAATCAGAGCTCATTCCTGCTGGAGGCAGGCATGCAGGCATGCAGGCAGGCTGTGTCCAGGCCTGTCTAACACGCCACTATTACAAGGCGGGTCAGAAACACACACACCGTGCACACACACTGTACACAGGAGACCTGCAGGCGGTGGTGCCTAGGCCTCAGTTCGCTAAAATATAATATCCCTGCAATATGAAGCAGCAACTGCAGGTTTCGGCTTCCTGAGCGACCCTTTAGTGGTGTCGGTTTCTGATAAGATTTAACCAGCAGGTCCCTGAGGAGCCCACAGCCGAGCCAGAACACCCTCACATGACAGAGCCTCGCAAACTCATTAAACTTCTTCACGTTCCGGCTCTTTTCCTGCACAAATCTCAGGTGTTTCATGAGGATTTAATGTGAAAAAGCAACAGAAAGTTTACACACATGGTTTAAGGTTATCTGTCACAGTTTTTCTTGATTGTTTACTCATAAATAGTGGTACTTCAGACACCATCACAACATGTACAACATGCACCAACTTAATGAACCCATTCTGCTAGTATACAAGCGTAATTCCTGCTTTGCACTGAAATTGCAGTTGTAAATCACACTTTATTTCAAAACACTACACAAAATTTCCTGCAATGGCACAAAGTTCATATGAATTGTTTTTTTGAAAAAATAATATATATTATTAGTGTGTATTTGTGTGTTCCAAAAATAAAAGCTATTTTATAAAATATTTTACAACACACCTGCATGTACTATGTGCAGTAAATGTAACACAGTCATTATGATGAATGGAGACGTGTTTTACATGAAGCACATCAGTGTTCAACTGGTGCTTATGTCTAATCACACGAGGCTCTGTGTGTGAATCTGAAAACAATTTTAAGAAGATAGAACATTGTTTTGGATGTAAAGTTTTATCTTGCAGGAAAATTGGAGAGTTTTGCCCATTGTGTAGGCGTGTGTGTGTGTGTGTGTGTGTGTGTGTCTGCGCGTGTGTGTGTGTGTGTTTGATATGTGTTGAATTCTGAGAGCATGAGGCATTCTTTCAGAAAATGTATGTAAACAATCAAGAAACACTGTAATAAGAGCTTCCACTGTCATCCAGAACATGTCACTGTGGAATATTGTCTCTGTTGTCCAGATATTGAACAAGTAGCAGGTCAGACTGACAGTCTTCAATCAGAGGTCTCTTCAGACTTGTTGTAACACTGCCTGCTGCAAACATCCTGTCCCTGCACAGCAACTCTTTGAAGAACCTTTGAGTCATGACAGCCTTTACCTTCCCTTTGGGCTGAATAAAGTGTTTAACTGAACTGTGATGGAAAATGTTTTTTTGGGGTTTTTTTTAGAATTCATCAACAAATAATAAACAAACAATCAAGCAAGAGACATAAAGAAGCAGGGTGGCATCCTGATTGTCGGCCATCAGTGTTTGGTGCTCACTTACCGTCCGGCCGCTTGGGGCCAGAGCTCCGTTAGTGAGGTAGGGGCTGCAGAGGTTCCCAAGGTCCGAGATCATGAAGAAGGGATAGCCCACATACGGAGACGGCTGGAAGAGGCCCGCGTCATGCTGCTTCCGGGGCCCTGAGGATCAACATCAGCATTTAGCTGGGGGAACCTGCGACAATAACTCAACAGGGCTTCTGGGAAACTGAGTCTCCATTAAAAACACTGATTCCATATCTGATGGACAGACAGTGACATGGAAAAGGATTCATACCTCTTAAACCTCTCTATATTTTCTCATATTTCAACCACAAACAAATATTTTTTATTGGAATTTTATGTGAAAGACCAACACAAAATGGTCTACCAGTGTGGAGTAGAAAGACAATCATGATTCAAAATATTTTTTACAAATAAAAAATGAAAAGTGCAGTGTGTAGAAGTATCCAGCCCCCGTGTCAATGCTCTGTGAAACTAGGTTCTGCTTCTGTTGCAGCTGCTAGTCTTTAGCTTTAGTTTTCTTTTAACAATGGCTTTCTTCTTGCCTCTCTTCCATAAAGACCTCATGTGTGCAGTGATGACTAGTAGTTGTCCTGTGGACAGACTCTCCCTATGAGCTGTGGATCTCTGCATTTGGTCCAGAGTCACCATGAGCCTCTTGGCTCCATCTCTGATCAGAGTTCTGCTTGTTCGGCCAGGAAGTTCAGGTGGGTCACAGTTGTTCCAGACTCTTTCCATTTCCAGATGATGGACTGAACAGTGAGATGTTGAAAGCTTGGGAAATCATTTTTATAGCCTAAGCCTGTTTTAAATTAAAAGTCTTGAATCATGCATCATTTTCTTTCCACTTCACAGTTGTACACTACTTTTTATTGATGTTTCACATTAAATTTCAGTGAAATATTTTGATGTTTGTGGTTGGAATGTGACAAAATATAGAGAAGTTCAAAAGCTATGAATACTTTTGCTAACCATTTACATGTTTGACTAAATATAGAATGAATATTTGGAAAAAAAAAACAAAAAACATTAAAAAAACCTCAATTAGGATTAAAATTCAGTGACAATGACGACATGAAAGAATGTTTAATCATCATTTTGCATTCTACGTAATGAATGAATGCAAAATGCTTCTAATGTTTTAGACATCTGAGAATTAACCAGAGATCCTGTGCTGAAAATGTTTTCTAAGCTGTCAGTTTCAGCCAAAAGTAATGACTCTGTCACCATGACTACACCCACTTATGTAGAATCACTTCAAACCTTCTGGAAAGGTGGAAGTAATTTTAAATGGCTTGTGTGTTTGCTGCCTCAGAAATGCAGCAGCCTATTCAACAGCTCTGATTTGTTCAAAAATTAGTTCATAATCAACAATCCTGGGAGCTTTGACTGTCTACATCTGGATCGATCAGGAGATTCACACTTTCTTTTGGAAGAATGTCTAGATAGTTGCAACAGCAGGAGTTGATGGTTCAACTCCATCAATATGGCCCAGATGGATTAGGGCTGAACAAAATGACAAAAGAATTCTAAAGGCAAAATCTATTTTCATTACCTCTGCATTGTACAACGGTCGCACATGTCACAAGATAGGTCAAAGAAGAGTAGAAAAGTGTAAACTAGAGATGTACCAATCAGGCTTTTCCTAGCAGATGCTGATTTCCTGTTTGTGCTGAAGCCTGACTGCTCAGGTCAGTTTGTTTCTAAAACGCTCGAGAGAAAGTGAGCAGCAGAGCTAGAAAACACAGGAATTACAAGATGGAGAACTGTTACTTATCAAAGCATGTCCCTAAGTTTTATCTGATATCTACTACACTTAAAAGTGAATCCATGAACTGATGACTTTACAGACTGAAGATAGCAATACTTAAACTCATATGTATGTTTATTTTAGATTTTGTGAGGACCGCCTTCAGCATTCACATACTGCATCTGCATGGGATAACCTTGAAATAAAAGACAATTTTGACCAAAAAATATATATAAATATTTCAAGGATCACTGAGCTAATGAGGGAACAATCTGCCGTTCTGACTGGTCCACCTCCAACCATGCCAATAATCTGTCACAAGCACAGGCCCAAATGTGGAACTTCTGCATGAATATCTAAGTTCTACGATGTGAGCAGACATTTGTTATTTAGGGCTGAAACATTTTATTGAATAACTGATTATTGAAACAATTGTAAAACAATTTAGTTATTAAATAATTGTTGAGTTAGAGAGACTCATAAAGAGGTAATTTGCTGAATGAACAAGAGCAGCAATTAAATAAAATCTTTACAAAAATAGTTTGCATTGAAGATTAAAAACTATACATATACAAAACTCTGTTTTGATGTTCAGTCCAGCAGAAAGGGCTGAGCTCTTCACATGTTGATGCTTTAAGGATTTTTTAGCTGCATATGCATCCTTTGCTCCAAGCCATCAAACGTTGACTAAAGGAATGCTGTTAATGCATTTGGGTCAATCACATGTTTATTGTTATTTAAAAATAAATTGCATTATTTGCATATTTTAATGTTTGTCTAATCTTATGTAATTGGGCATAAATAGTTAAATTAAAACTCTGCAGAATGTGGCCATTTTATTTCAATTACGTTATTAATCCTCACAATAATCGATGGAATAATTCATGGCCAAAACAATCGTTAGCATCCCCAACGTTTTAGTTCAAATTTCAAACTGCAGCTCATAACTGTTGATCTAAGACTGTATGAACTATTGCTTTGATTAAGAAGTCCCAGATAATTTCTACTACTAGAAGCATCATAACCCAGAATGCCATGCTGCTGCCTACCTTCCTGGAACAGCTGGCCGTGTCTGGCCCTGCTCTCAGCATCTGGATGCGGCTTGGGGCGCCTGTCTGCCTGCACACAGAGCCACAGCAGCATGAAGACACCCGGAGCACAGCGGGAAGCATTCACGGACCTCTGCTCAACTCACCTCCGAGTCAGAGCTGCTGGTGGTCTCCGACTCGTTGACTAGGGACGACTTGACATCATCCAAGTCCCGCTCCGAGGACACATTGGGTTTCTCCTCCTGTTCCCCCTCGTCTTTGAAGGCGATCAGCTCATCGTTAGCCCCCAGGTCGTCTCCGTCTCTGCCCAGCTGCGGCATGTTGGGACGTTAGCCGCGGAGGCTAATGGTGGAGGCTGAACTAGACCCGAGTTGGTTTAAACAAAATGCGACCCTGGAAAAGCTCACACAGAGCATTTAGCTCACGTTAGCTGTGTGCCGAACAGACCAGAGCCTTCGTTTGAGTACAATTAGGCCTATTATGTTTCTCACCTCTATCAGGAGATATTGAAACAATCCTAAAAGTCTCGAGCAAGTTAGCTAGCTACCTGCGGCGTTCACGGACCCTTCAATTCCTGGCGTCGAATTCCTGAGATGTGGAAGTCTCTCTCTCGTCTTTTCCACTTGGAAAACTGTCCATATAAAACACAGCTCTCATAAGAAATGGGGAAAAATATCATAAACGCCACTCATAACACACTCAGAAGCCCTGACATTATAAGACCGAGCCCAGTCCAAAAAAGTTTACGTCCACTTCTGCTGCACGGTTACTTTACTGGAAAAAGTCGAGGCTCCTTCTGATTCAATTCCCGCATCTGTAGTCCGATTTGGAAAAAGCATAATCCCCAAAACAGTGATTTAATCCGTGTTTATTCCCGTACAGATGCTGGTCCTAAGGGTACAGAGGCGTGGGAACAGCCAGCCTGGTTGGCGTCTCTAAAGTGGAGTGGAAGTGGAAGGAAAAGACTGCGGAGTGGAGCTGCTGTCGGATCAGAGCGCGCGTGGGGAGGGAAAAAGTGTAGGGGTGAGGGGAACTGATCTGAGAGCAGCACAGTGAAGGATCCACGGCTTCACGAGCTGAGAAACAGATCACTGAGCTGATCCCACATCAGGGCCAACAGGTTGGCACTATTTGTTTGCGAAGGAGGCAAAGAAAGGAGGAGAGGAGGAGTTTAGATGGGAGAAAAATGTCCTTTCGCGTTTAAAGCAGCAGTTACACATTTTTCTGACCTTATGACCTACGTGACTATGAATGTGTCATGTTGCCAGCATGTCCAATCACACACACTTCGGCCTCATAAACTTATATAGAGAGGTCTAACACTAAGAAAGTAGCCTGAAGTAACAGCAGCAGGACGCAGGTCGCTACAGTAAATGCAGGCTTGTTTCTTTAAGTTTCCTAAAACAAATACTGCAAAAATAATAATAATAATTTAAATACGAATATTTCAGTTCATAAACACAATTTTCTGTGAGAACAACAGAGCAGATTTTGAACAGGAAAAAGAATAAGCAACTTTGTACTCATGAAATTTGTAAAGACAACAACTACAGATAATGTAGAATATACTTTGGTTGTTGATTTTCAAATATGACAAAGGGAAAACAAGGATATAATGGGAAAGGAGTAGCATTATACTTGGATTATAATAGTAAAGAGTGAACTACAGAATTGCAGGACATTTCAATAAAAACGTTGGTATTCAAACATGCTAAATATGGAATTCCCCAAGGTACAGTACTGCAACCTGTGATGTTTCTTTTGCATATTATTGATATTTGTAAAATTTCCATAATTTATGTTTGCACATACCGCTGAAGTATTTTATCATGGAAATGACTCAATTCATCTACTGCAGACAATGGGAGAAGATTTACATTTTAAAAACTGGTTAATGTTAAGACTATATGATCTAAGATTAACAACATTTATATTGTTTGGTAATTTACAACTAAACTTTTGTATGTCTAAATGAATATGTAGGAAATGTAAATAAAGGTAAATGTCGTGCTATGTTTAACTGTAGAGTATGGCCTAATGAGCTGCGGGGGAGTGTATGTTCATAATTCCTGAAAGGCAGGAAGTGAAAAGAAAAAAATATTTTCAAATCAAAACTTCCTTTGTATCATCAGGCACAAGGCTGGAGCTCCCTCACCAGGGTAAACCCTCACTCAGTCAGCACAGACCTTTTACTGAAGATCTGTAGAAACATTTCTACAAGAATGTGGAACTAGGAATTTTCAGGAACATTTCCAAACTCCAGGACTTCTGGGAGGTTCTATGTCTTCAAAGGAAATATTTTGAAAAAGTTTCAACACTACTTCTTAATTTTTACTGACATTTCTCCACAGCTGCCTTTTTTGATCAAAGACATATCAGCCCATCCTGCTGCCCATAGCTGAGAACTGTCTCGCTGTGGAGGTGCAGCATGCAGCAAGACACACAAATTTGTCCTGCTGCAGGACAAAGAGCACATAAACATAGCATTTACTGGTCCCACTCACAATTCAATCGGGGCCCCATGCAGAGAGCAGCCTGGCGGCAATTAGGATGCATTACCTCGTAACCCACCCTCTGTGTTTCTTTGTTAGCTCCCTTCTCTTCCTGAACATTCTCCAGTTTGCTCTTTGTGCAGCTCGGCTTCTCACAGATTACATTTCAAAATGAGGTCACAGTTTGCTGAGTTATGGTTTACATTTTATCATTAAAATGAGAAAATCTTAAAAAGTTGAGCTTTTTAAGATTCTGTATGATTGCCATTTGTACCTTAATGATTATTTTCCCCCTTTTCTGCTGAAATTAGAAAGGGAAACTAGTCTGTTATAAATAATAATAATAATAATAATAATAATAATAATAATAATAATAATAATAATAATAATAATAATAATAATAATAATAATAATAATAA
>VMRN01000140.1:549254-587098 GCA_010277015.1 Poeciliopsis turrubarensis | reverse complement strand
AATAATAATAATAATAATAATAATAATAATAATAATAATAATAATAAAATACAGAAAAGGAGGTGTTTCCTGAAAAATAACAAATATATGGTTAAAACTAGTCTAACATACTACCAGGACATCTTCATTATAAAAACATAATTGGCAGCGGAAAGCAATAGGATGTTCTGGGTAGATTTAACCTTAATGTATGCTTCAAATCTTTGCTTAAATATATTGATATAAAGTCAGAGGTGGTACGGGACCCAAGCAGTTGATTGGCCAACTAAGTGGTGTTCAAAGCTGCTTCTTATTGGTTGGTGTCCCAAATGGTCTAGATCACATGTGTCAAACCCAAGGCCCGGGGGCCAAATCCGGCCCGCTGTAGCTTTTTATGTGGCCCTCCACAGACTAGACTAAACACTTAGAGTGATTAAATATTATATTATCAATCATATCAATGCAGTTTTTATCTGTTTACTGCCAATTTATATCAATCAATCCCTCCAGTTTCTTGAGAATTTAGTTGATGTATGATTATAGTCCATGATTTATACAGCAAGTAAATAAACAGTCGCATTTATTATTAGTTCCTGAAGGGACTGAAAAGATCTTCAATAGTATTATGTAATTTTAAGAATTCATTGACATATTAACAGTTTGCGAACAGGTTTTATCAACATATTCTGGCACAACCGGCCCTTTAATAGCCTTCAGCATCTTGATTTGGCCCAAAACGAAAATGAGTTTGACACACCTGGTCTAGATGTTGTCCACCCTTGAACAACATCATTTTATTATGATCGTTAGCATATCCATAAAACTACATTTTCCAACAGTGAAACATGTCACCTTCTAAATAAGTAGAAATGTTTCATTGAATAGAATTCTGACTAGAGTGTTCCCTGAGGACCAGGATTTAAAAAGACTGTTTTAAATAGATGTAATCTTTTGCAGCTCTTTACTTTTGGTAGTTTCTTATTTGAAGTAAATCAAGGTGAGTAAATGATGTACTTGTAGAATGCTTCATCTAATCCAGAGGACTCTGGAGTCCTCTGGATTCAGTGATTCATTCACACAATGATGGTGGTGAGCCACACTGTAGCCACAGCTGCCCTGAGGCAAACTGACAGAGGCAACGCAGCACCACTGACCACCACCAGCAGACAAGGCAAAAACACAACGATGAGTTGAACAGGGGGCGTTTGAACCAGCAACCCAGGGTTACAGGCTGAACTCCTACCTGCTGAGCCTCCGTTACTCAGGGTAGGATGATAAGATGGGTATAAATGGCAATGATGTTGGTGTAGGGGGTGGAGGGTCACCTGGTGCACAGATGAGCTCACATTTGATGGTGATGACAGGCCAATATTCAGGAAAGCAGAGCTCTGATCAAAAGTCCTCCAAACCTTTTAGTGGGTGTTTTGAACCAGAACATGATGGAGCTGAAAACCTCTGGAGTTGCCATGGATACCAATCATGTTGTTCTGCAATGCATTTTATACATTTGTTTGGTCCTTTGGTTTCTTTTCAAGAATTTTATCTCCATCTGAACACACACAGACCAAACAGAGTTCCCCTCCTTTTGTCTGAAATGAAGAGGTCACTCTGTCGCCTCTTGTCTGAGGTCGTAACGGAGCAGACATGCAGCAGCCACCCCATGCCTCTTCCCCGTCTCCCCCAGGGTAACGGATCTTCACAGACTGGAGCTCTGCCAAACACTGAAGCCTTTTTATAATCCTCTCCTGCCGATACACACAGCTGCTGGTGTGTGTGCAGCACTGGAGCACAATGGTTGTTTCAGTGTGCACAAAGTTTTTTTTCCTCCAGCCTGTCTGACAGGGCTGCAGAGACCCGTGAGGAATGAGATGGAATTCTGGCGTTACACAAGCCGAACCCTCTAAATCAACCGTGAACGTTCGCAGGTCTCAGGTCCATAACCCCCTTTTCCTGCTGCTAATGGTGGAAGTGAAACTGGAGACCCAGGGTGTAGTCATGAATCCAGATGTGCTAATTCTCCCTCTCTTAGCATTTCATAGTTGTTGGCTGAGTGAAAAACAAAGAACACTTCTGAGTTTGGGGTAAAGAGGTGGTGCAGCAGAAACTCTGAATGAAGCTACTGTCTGTGGAAACAATTAGATTGGAAGTGAAGTCAGAGGAAGTTACTACTGATAAAACTCCTTTTTATTTGTGAAGGAACTGTGTTTTTATTCAACACAGGCGGGACTGGGAGGGATTTCTGACATCCAGCCATGGAGGAACCAAAAACAAATCACAAAAGCATATTGTAAAGACAAAGCATTCTGGGATGGGGGGGTTCTTCCAGCCTGTTAGAATCAGCTGAACTTCTCCAGAAGTGTCTTTGAGTGTCTGAAAAAACACTATAAAATTTGGCTGTATTATTATTCTAAGACTTTTCCAGTGGCTTGTCTTTTTTCCACAGCTCTGGTAAGAGTTCATGGCTGAGTTGGTCTTTGCAGTCTCCATCTGCTGCCTTCATTCGTTTGCTTGGATGTTTGACCAGCTCTGGTCAGTACTTACTGCAGTTCTCCATTTCACTATCAGTGCATATTTTGTTTTTGCACAGATCAAAAGAGAAAAGTTCTTCCTCACAACAGTAACTAGATATGTTCCTTATTGCTTTTCATTTTGCTGTGAACACAAGCTCAGCTCCACATCATTAAATCAAGCCACAGTGTTCTCGCTGAATGTGAAAAAGGTTATGTTTACCTCAAGATTCTATAGATTCTGAAAACCAGCATGAGAAGTGAGAGCTTGCAGCCAGCAGCCTGTTGCAGTGTGTAGAGGAATTCTGAGTCAGTTCATGGAGGATCTCTCATGCAGTGGGCTTCCTTCCACTGGTCCTGCAATCTGGATTCCTATTTGCTGAGTAGAGAAAATTGATGTGATAAAACCTGGTCAGATAGTTTCATGTGTTGCTGTTCAGCCAAGACCATGTTCATTTCTCTAAACCTTCTGAAGCTGTTCCTTATGGGGGTTTAAGCAGCAGCTTTTCTTTCTTTTTTTTTTTTTTTTTTACAGCTGTGAAGAAAACTGTGGCTGGATGTGAATAACATGACCCAGCAGTGAGATCATGGACAGCTGTAGTGGAAGTTTGCTGCTGGAGGAAGACAGCTGGTGGACCAGCACCTGGAGCTGAGCATCAGCCCCTCCCCCCCAGGCCGGTCATGGACTCTAACTCTGGGAGTGATTTTTCTCTTCCAGATCTACGCATCACTGCAGAATCTGTGCAGTTGAAAGCTGACGTCAGACGATGCTGCAAATGGCTGGACTGTTTTCCACCGTGGTGATGCTGATGCCAGAGCCAGGGAAAACAGATCTTCGTTACCAACGGCAACAAGTTTCATTTTGATGTTATGTTGTCAGGCAACAAGTTTGGCTTTTCTAATTAACTGTCAGCTGCAGCTGTCCTTAAAGGAAATAACTCTAAAAGCCGTTTCACACTTTCATTAAAGACATGCTGATGCTCCTCCAGTGAATCATCAAACGCGCCTGCTCTGCCTGGTTGATTCAGCTGTTCACTCCTGCTTTGTGCTTTCCTTAACTCACATTGAATTTCATGCAATGTCCTCAATTTTTGTCAATCCCTTTATACCAACGGGAAGAAAATGCCGAACGGACAGATTAAAAGGCAGAGTAACAGAAGTTTGTCCTGGTGAAGACTGCAGCTTGCTGATGCTTTTCAGAAACTCAAAAAGAAATGAATCATTTGCTTTTTTGTACTGCAAAGTACAAAAAAGCAAAGCAAATATATACAATTATCAAATGATGGAATCAATGTCCAGGATTTAAATTGCAGGCAGTAGAAGGTAGCTCTGGTGTTAAGAGTAGCCACAGTTCAGCTGGTTGGTATTTGGGTATTTAATCAGTAACATGTGGTGCAGAGGAGAACGTACTTCTTTACAAAGCACTGAAGTTAGAAGGAACAAAGAGGAAACATAACGTTCACCAGAGGAATTTAACAAAAAATTGTTTATAAAGATCTTCAGTATAGAAGTAAACTACATTAATTGTGGCTCACACGTTGGATCTGTTAGTCCACTTCCTGTTGCATTGTTGTAATTGCAATCCACCATCCTGTCCCCCCTCCCTTTTTAATTCTTAAATTAAAGTTTTAATGTTGACACCCTTTTCATCCAAGGCAGCTCTATCTACAGAACCAGTCACAAGGATGGCTAAAGCTGTCCCTGCTGAACACTACAGGCTGCTGCCCTCTGCTCGATAAATCACGATAAAATGCAAAACAAAAAGGTCCAAATGTTCATTTACTTCTGTTGGTGTCAGTTTGGATAATGATTTGAGATAAGAACAAATAGAGACTAACAGACAAAGGATTCTTTGTGTGTTGTGATAAATGGTGATAATGTTAACTCCTGAGTGGTGAATCTCTGTAGCTCCTCCACAGTAGGCATCAATGGCTTCTCTGATTAATATTGTCCTTCATCCAGCATGCTTTGGTGGGTTTCCAGCTGCCACACCCTGTTCCCACCACTAGGTGGAGAGAGCAGAGCTGCTGGGTTCACTTGTCTCCATGATGCTGTTTGCTCTAGCAAACCTATGAGGCCTTCAGACACCAGCTACATTCATACTTAGTGACTTCATACACAGTGGACTCAATTCTGATTACACAAAAAATAAATCCTTCCACTTCACAATTATGCGCTAATCTGACAAAATACATTTGGCATTTGTTGTTGCAATGTGATGAAATGTGCTGCAATCACTTCGAGAAAGGAACAGAAAGCACAAGTTCATCACTATATCCATTCATCTTCTTCCACTTATCCAGGGTCGGGTCGTGGAGGTAGCACCGCAACTTCCCTCTCTCCAGCCACTTGTTCAAGCTCCTCAGGAGGAATCCCAAGGCGTTCCCAGGCCAGCAGAGAAACATTGTCCCTCCAGCGTGTTCAGTCTTTCCCGGGACCTCCTCCTGGTGGGACGTGCCCGAAACACCTCACCACGGAGGCGTCCAGGAGGCATCCTGACCAGATGCCCGAGACACCTCAACTGGCTCCTCTCGACGTGAAGGAGCAGCGGCTCTACTCTGAGTCCCTTCTGGATGACCGAGCTTCTCATCCTGTCTCTAAGGGAGAGCCCAGCCACCCTATGGCGAAAACCCATTTTGGCCGCTTGCCAAAATGGGTTCTTGGCCGTTCTTTCAGTCATGACCCAAAGCTCATAACCATAAATGAGGATACGAACGAAGATCGATCAGTAAATCAAGAACTTTGCTTTTTGACTCCGCTCACCCTTCACCACAACAGACCGGTTAAGCGCCCGCTTCAATGCAGATGCTGCACCAACCCACTTGTTGATCTCCCGCTTCATTTTTCCATCATTCATGAATAAGATCCCCAGATACTTAAGCTAGTGTACCTGGGGCAGGAGATCCCCCACTGTCCCCCGACCCAGAGAAGGCTCTCTACCCATTTTCGGCTTAAGACCATGGCTTTGGATTGGGAGGCAGTGAGCCTCATCCCAGCCACTTCACACTCGGCTGCAAACCGCTCCAACGAGAGCTGCAGGTCATGACCTGATGAAGTCAGTGGGGTCACATCATCTGTAAAAAGCCTCTCGCTATACGTTTATATTTTTTTGCATATACAGCTTTAATGAGGGCAGCCTGAGCTGAAATTAATCTAACTGATCCTGAAACAGGAGGACATTTTTTCACTCAGGGAGCTCTTGTGGCATTTATAAAACTCAGAGCAGAGTCCGTATGACGCAATATTTTAATAAGAAAACCTAAGATTAAAAAACCCCATGAGAAACAGGCCAGAAGGAGCCGAGCGTAGCATTGAGACGTTGTGTTTCAGAGTAGCTGCGGCTCCTGATGCTGCTGTGGCGGCAGGTCTGCAGGCAGGGTCAGTAGCTCATCCACTTCCTCCTGCAGAGCTGCAGCCTTCTCATTCAGGAGCATCTGGAAGACAGAGACACATCATCTGACAGACACAGTCAGGTTACTGTCACAGCTTCACACACCACACTGTTGCTGTCCTGGCTTATAGAGCTGAGGCTGACGCAGAAGCAGAGGGCTTCTGCTCCAGACTGACCAGCCTCAGCTGGACTCCACAGTGACCCTCACCTTGGCTGAGGCCACCATTATGTTGGCCTGCTTCCGGTACAGGTGCTCCAGTGTCCTGCAAAGGACGGCAGGGTCAGCGTTGGCCAGGTGGCTCAGCGTCCTGTAGCCAGCGTTGTATAGCTGCTTTGCTCTGAACTGCACAGAAGAAGAATGTCAGTGAAGCTCCTCCAGGTAAAGGCGTGGCAGAACGGCGCAGGCCTCCAGAGACAGCAGCCGGTCCTGACCTCCAGAACTCCGGCCACCTCCATCAAAGGGATGAGCTCGGCCTTCACGCAGTAACTGAGGCGGCGGTTCAGCTCCAGCAGCAGAGATTTAAACGGCCACAACTCCTCCAGCTCCTGAATGCATCACCAAGACAAATGTTAACGATGCGTACAGTATGTGAATGTGAGAATATTTAGCACAGCCTGCGATTTCACAGCCACTGCATGCAATGTGCTAGCATGCTGGCCGTGGCAGTGAGGCAGTGGTACCTCGGTGAAGTGCAGCACGCAGCAGCAGAAGGCTGAGGCGGAGCTGAGCAGAGTCTGAACAAAGCCTCTGCTGAGCTGGAAGCGGTCGGCCACGGCCCACACATCGGTGTCCCTCAGCAGGGAGAAGAGGACCAGAGCCAGGTACATCCGCTTCACTGCCACCAGATCCACGCTCTGCAACGCAGACAGGCAACCAACACAGCCATACACCATTACTCCGTGCAAAGCGCTCACTTTGGATAAAGATTCACAGTAATGCTCAGGTCTTTACTTTGACTTGGGCATTATAACGTGATCCAAACTTTACCTCTCATGTTTTGGAAAAAAGTTTGTTACTTCTACTGTTCCTAGTTGATTACAGAGATCCTGTCTTCTTTTCCAATATATATATATATACATATATATATAAATAAATAAAATATCAATGTACTATGAACACTGCTCTGAAGTGCCCCATTTTCTTTAGTATACACCAAAATATCCTGCTCCTTTTCATAATCACTATTCCTAATATTCTGCCAGGAAAGCAGATGATTAAACTCAAATAATCCAACATTTACAACCTTATTATTTATCTGTGCTTTTCTTTATTTATCTGTGAAGTCAAACTGCAGACTTCAGATTGAGCCCATGGTGTTTACATCACTGAGAGGTTAAAGCAGCATGTCTGTAACATGAGGTCAGATGGACCTCTTCCTTTTCTTTATATGAGTCAAATTATTGCTTTTTTTATGCTGTTGGTACCTTTGACAACATCCCTATTTCTATTGTACTATCCAAGATCCATAATAAGTGAACCATTGATTATCTACTCCACAACTTCATCACCAACCTTCTTCCAGGAGTAGTTTGATGAGTTTTCTGAATTCAAGCAAATCCACTGGATCTTCTGAAATCTCCCCATTACTTCAGGATCATTTCCTGACACTCTTTCCCTGGAAGCTTATCTGAACTATGACATTATGTGAACATTTAAACAAATCTGACAGCTGTTGTCTTCCCATTAACTAACACTATCATGTGATATCTTTAGACCCTCCCATCCTGCTGCTCACCCCCAGGCCTCCCTTTCTCTCTACTCTAGTACCACACTGACTGCAGAAGCTCCTTTTTGTTCCCCAACAACCTGTTCACTCATTCTTTTGCTCTTTTGGTCCCTCAATTCTCAGAGGCTGTGCTTAAACCACCTGCTCCTGCTCTGACATCATGGACTCCCAGGGGCCTTACAGCATTCGCCGTCCTTAATTCAGTGCTTGGTAACAATGAATTACTCCAGAATTTCCTGCTGACCCCCGTTACCTTCTTGAGTGTCTGTCCTGCAGCCTTCCGGGCCACGAAGCTCTCTGGGACTCCAACAGCAGCAGACATCTTCTGCTCTGAAGCAGACAGCAGGGTGAACTGCAGAGAGGACACAGCAGCCACTCAGCAGGAAGCACTGAGGCTGGCTGCTGAGCGGCGTCTGATGGAGGCTGGATACCTGTCTGAAGTAAACCATCCAGTCAGGGTTGCTCTGAGGGACCAAATCGTAGGGGGTCACCAGGTAGACCAGGTGCAGGTGGCTGCTGAGCTGCAGCCCCTCCAGACCTTTCAGCAGGTCTTTATACAGAACAGAGCAGTAGGACAGATCCACTGAGCCTGCAGGACAACAACACACATCACATGATGGTCCACCTGTTTGGTGTGTGTATCTAAACGTCCCTCAGAGTGTTCTGATGACTGGCTCCAGCTCAGGGTTTACCTTTGTAGGCTGCCCTGCCCAGTCTGGTGACCTGCAGCAATGGGGAGTGTGTTGTTGTGATGGTGATGAGCTCCTTCTCCTGCAGTGTGGCCACACAGTGCTGGATGGTGTCCCACAGGCTGCGCTCCACACACAGCTGCTGCTGCTGCACAAATAGCAGCGTCCCACACAGGAACTGCTCCACCTGCTGCAGCGACGAGGAGATCTGCAGCAACACCACACAAGTCACAATCACACCTTCAACCTCAGCCACTTCCTCTTTTCTAAGGAACACAGAAATCCAAACTGGAAAACAGGTCAAAATATTGAATAATAAGCAAGAAAGTCTTAAATGGAGATACAGTCATCAGAACTGCATTGCTAACATCTCTGGGTGTATTCCAGGGATGGAACTTTGTGTTCTGGATCTGTTGCTCACATGCAGACATCCATCTTCCTGACATTAAGACTACAGCTGATGACAGCTGTCAAAACACAAACAGATCTCGGAAGGAAAATGACCAGACAGAACTGCACCAAGGTGATTTCACTGTGTGTTTCGATTTAGAGAAAAAGAAAGAAAAGACAGGAAACAAAAGGAGAGACATTTACGTTTAATCCAATCAGTGACAGGATCAGACTGAGGACGCCTTTCCCATCGTCCTGCAGCAGGTTGCTATAGCAGCTCTCCATGGGGGCACACACCAGCTCTTTGGCCTGAAAATAAAACCACCATTTGTTGGGTTCTACAGCTCTGCAACCATACAGCATTTACTGAAACAACAATGCTAAACATATGAAGATTCAAGTGCAAGCTGATAGACTTGAAGAGCAGGTGAAGTTTCAGCTCATCCATATTTCCTTACAGAAGTTTGAAGAATGTCTAATAAAAAGCAATAAGATGCTACCATGCTCCTGTCTTTCTCCTGCAGGATGAGGATGCTCTCCCCGATGGTGTCGATTCCAGCCCGACCCGCTCTGCCCACCATCTGTTTGTACTGGCTCCTCTTCAGGAAGTCCGTAGCCACATAAGGGGAGCGCAGGATCACCCTGCAGGAAGAAAGCCACAGAAATATTCCTGTTATTGTTTCATTTGGTTTTGAGTCGCCACTGAAACTACACTTCGCTGAGCCATCCTTCTGCAAGAAAGCAAATATTTCATTCTGAAATATTTTATTCATCCTAAAGGGAAATTAATTGTTGCAGGTCATATAATCTAAGTAACTTCAAGGAGTTGCTGTGGATGGTGATGCTGTGGAGGAAGGATGCCTGGTAGCAGTCAGTCTCACAACAAATTTGCAGTAGCCTCTGACTGAAGACTTTTGGTGTATGTCAGTCTCATCAGTGTTATGACATACTAATAGCTCAAATTCTGGACAGCAGGGACTAATTGCCACAGTAACATTTGTTGCTGCCTCCATCAGTTGGTTCTCCATCTCCTTTGCTTCTTCAGCTGCTCTAGAAACATGTCAGCCAGTCTGGTTACATGTCAGCCCTCCAAGAAACTTTGGAGGGTTTAAGTAGAGAAGTGAAGCTGATCTGACCTGCGGGCTGGCAGGTTGATTCCTGCTGCCAGGGTGGAGGTGCAGGCCAGCAGACAGAGCACGCCCCTGGAGTAGGCCTCCTCCACCAGCTTCCTCTCCTCAGCAGTGAGGCCGCTGTGGTGATAGGCCACGCCGTAGGGCACGGTCCTCCTCAGCACTGGGCACATGGAGCCGTTCCCACCGGCCTTCAGCTCCTGGAGCAGGACGGCCTTCTCAGCCTCATGGTGCTGCAGAAAGTCTCTGAGGGGAGAAGCAGGAAGTCTGAGCAGCAGCGAGTGGATGCATGGCTGCAGGAGAAAACCAGTGGAGCAGTGCACTCACTCCTTTAGATACTTGCAGATCATTCCTGCAACATTCTCACAGTTTTTCTTTGTAGGACAGAAGACCAAACATGAATGCAGAGGGATGACTTCTGTTACCAGGGCGATGATGTGGTCTGGGTCAATCTTCTGCATGGAGCTGGAGTACTGCAGAATGAGATAGAATCAGTTTTCACCTCATTACTGATGACCTCACAGCTCTTCTCATCCTGCTATCTTTGATCTAAAAACTGAGAATCCTTCATGAATGCTTTGTTCTTCATCATAGATGATGCTGCTGACTGCCAGTCAGTCACATGGCAGGAATAACTCCTCCATGACAACCCATTCCACACAATCTGATCAATACCAAACTCACTTTATAGTTGAGCATTCTGGAGAATCTCAAGCAGTTTTCCTCCTTCGGGTCAACTTCATATATAGTGTCGTTCAGTTTGACATATTCTTTCAGCTGAACCTGGAAACAGACAGCAGAGTGGAGCTAATGCAGAGTCTGCTTGACAGAAACAAATGGACTGCTTTTGTCCCTGGAGCCTGTGACGCAAAGTTTGTTCATTGTAAGATGATCTCTTTTACACCATTAACAGTGAGAGCAAAGACAGGTTAAGATAGGTTTATAGTCGACATTGAGCTTGGTTTCTGGCCTGACCCTGCGCCTTGCCTGAACCTCCATTTTTTGTAACTTGGACCAGATCGGACATGCTCTATTTGGAAGCATTTGGAAGATGTTCCTGCAGAGCAGCTTCCCATGTACATGATCCCTCTATGAAGGCTGTGAGTACTGCCAAACATGAATGATGGAATCAGGTTTATACATCAAGTAGAACAGCCTCACCTCTTGCTCTGCTTCCACACACTTAAAGCAAAGCTCTAAAAGCTCTAATAGAAAGGCTGTAGGGCTTTTAGAGGTTCACATTTTAGAGGTCTGCTGTTGGTCACAGACAGACCAACGGCGAGTTGAGTTTGGTCAAACACATTCATACAATCCAGAGATCTGATGGAGACATTATTCAGACTCTACACCCTTCACTTACTGGCCTGAAGTCATTTGTGTAATTTTCTGCCCCCAGAAACGTCTGCAGGTCCTTGATGTTCCCCAGGGTGGCGCTCATTCCAATAATCTGGGTTGCTTCTAAAAAACAGAGGAGCTTTTTTTTTTAGATTCAGTTATTGATTACAATCAGAATGAACTTCATTCAAGTGTATGCCAAAGTATTTGAATTTGGTCTCTATCAACTGTATGGCGCAATTATGGTGCAGTTATGAAAAAGAAGCAAAAAATATAAGCAAAGAAAAACACACATGGTTAGTGAGGATTAATTAACTTGATTATGTCTGACAGAAGAAGCCACTCACTGCTCATGTACCGAACCTTGGACAGAGTCATTTCGATCACAGCCCCTCTGCTGCCATCACCCAGCATGTGGAGCTGCAAAACCAACAGGAAAAACCCTGCAGTCAACTTTCTCTGATTCCTTCCTTTCGCCTCACCTGCCACTGAATTGAGAAGAGTTTGCACCTCATCAACCACCAGCAGCCCCAGGTGGTCCAGCCTGCTGCTTTCTATCAGTGAGTTGACCAGGCTGTGGGCCTTCTCTATGGTAGCGATGTACAGGGATCTCTTGTTTCTTCTCTTCACAGGTGGAAACTTGCCTTTGCTGCCAGCGTACTCCTCCACCATGAAGTCCAGCTCCAGGCCAAAGGTAGCCAACCCACGCACCTGGCAAAGCCCGAAGGAGATATCAAGACAGATTGGGGGGGAAAAGAGGGCGAAAGTCTGAGATGAAGCCGACTCCTGTCACGAGCTTTAATTCTTTAAGCGTTTGTCAGATTTTATATTGTGAGCACATGGAAGGATAAAAACTAAGAAATCAACTTAAGAGCCACCAGCCCATGTTTTTACTTTTTTTATCTGTATATGACTGGAACTGTGGCAGGTGCCATTTGTACCAGAAATGAGCAGGTGTGCTCAAGTACCTTCTCCTGCACCAGTGATATGTACGGTAAGACGAACAAACAGTCCTTCCTCCTGCACAGCAGCTCTCTGAGGATGAGGATCTCTGCCACCAGGGTCTTCCCTCCGCTGGTAGGAAGAGAGTAAATCAGGTTCCTCCTCTGCTGAACACATTCAAGGTTCAGACACGCCTCCTGCCAGTCTGAAGCACAAAAGCAAATCAGCTGATAGATGCTCCGTTATTCTGTAAAGTTTGCAGCTAATCAGAGGCATCAGTAACTCTTTTGATGAACAATATTCTCACCGTATAACTTCTGGATTCCTCTCAGCTTGTGCATCAGCTCTTTGACTTTGCTAGGGAGTCCAAAGAACGGCCCGAGGTCTGGAGTCTCAGCTGATACGGTTTCCATAGCCTGCATGGCGACACTGATCTCCTCAGAAACAACCGCCTCCTTCAGCAACGCTGTCCGAGACACACCGACAGGAGTCGCTGCGTTCCCCAACATGGTCTTCTTCAGAAGGTCCGCCACACTCCTCCTCGCCTTGCTGTGTCTCCTGCTTCCATCCTCAGAGTTTGTTTCTCCTGCAGCCTCAGTGTGAGAAGGCGTAGAGGTTTTGTTTCGGGCCTGCAGCTTGCTTTTCTTTGCCTGATCTTGGATTTGTTCCTGAAACTGCAGCTGACTGGGAGGCAGGTCCTCAAACACCTTGTCCTCCAGCTCATGGAACACCGAGTCAGTGAGTGGGCCCTTGGGGGACTGGAACATGGGGTCTGCAAAAGGCTGCAGAGTCCTGAAACTCTGCAGGTTCTCTGATCGCAGTCTTTCATGTTGTTCTACTTCCTCCAACTTTGCGAGGATGGCGGTGTCCTCCAGGATGCTGTCATAGTCACCAAACAGATCTTCACTGTCGCTGCAGTACTGCCACCAAAAGACAAGAGGAGGGGTGAAAATGGCCTTAAAAATGTACAACTTTTAACAAGCAAGTCACCAATGTGACTGCTGTGCAAACAGAATAAATCTTTGACTTGTTTATATATATATAACTGCTGGAGTAAATACACATCCATCCGACAGAACCCCGTGGTACCTGCACAGCTCCATGTTCTGCCATGATGCTGCTGTTCCTCCTGGAGAGGAGGCATTTCGTTGACCCGGCTCCTCTTCCTCCTCCTCTCCCCTCCTTTAGGACAGGGATCAGGTGAGTCTTAAGAAGGTCTCGCGATCTCTTCCTCGCGCAAACTCGCTTAATTTTGACGTGGAGCCTCCCGCAGCTCATCCCTGACTGGGCCTGGTGTCACTAACGCGTCTGAGGCTTCCTGGAGCATAGACGACAATAACTGTCTGCTTCCGGGCTGTCGGAAAAATGGTAAACATGAACTCAGAACACAACAACATGCGGCGTGGACAGCTACAGTTAGCTCTAAACACTTCTCATTTTGTTCCCACAACAAACTAAACGGCAAGAACAATTTTTTTAATTACCCTTCTCAAAAAGTTAAAGGACAGTAACTGGAACTGTGCAGACGTAGCCTGAAAGTACAAATAAAATGCGACCACCGCTCATCACATTCAAACTGATGACTGCTCACGTCAGAGCAAAACAGACGAAAATCTGGCGTCACTTCCGTTCTCATATGTGGCCTGCTGTTGGATGTTTAAAATGTGGGTGACATTTCTACAATATATTTCTCCTATGATTATTGGAGGAACGGACGGTGTTTTGCCAAACTAACACAAAACATATATAATCGTGCTGTTGTTGATAGACAACCCAAAGTGACGTAAACAGAATTAATGAAAGTTTAAAAGGTAAGTCAAACTTATTTGGGTTGTAACTGGTTAGATTTTGTTGATTAAAAATATTTAGAGCTCAATATATTTACAATTTACAATGCATGTTAATTTAAAAAGTTTTATAGACACACAATTTCTCTCTGCAAATATTTTTCTTAACACAAGGTGTTTTTTGTTTTCTATGTTGTCTTTTTGGATCAGCAAACACGGACCGTTATATATGTATTTCCTTCCGTCATCGATTGATGGAAATTATTGATAAAAAAAATATTATTAAAAAGACATATATGCATTATATTTAATGTTACAAAAAAGGTGTCTAGCTTTAGAAAGTTTAATTAAAACTGCAAAATGCGGAACCACAGTGACACTGCCAGTGTTTACCGTCGTCCCGGAGCTTCTTCCTGTCCTGCCAGGTCAAAATGTTGTGTGTGAGAGGACTACAGAGGCTAAAGGCTGTTTTCTATCTCCCTAAGAGCACAAGTGAGTATCTGTCGGTCTGAGCGGGTTTCCGCGGTGTGCGCTATACACCCTGTTTGTTGAAACGGAACGTTTGTCAGTGTGAACGGGCTGTTGTGTTCTCTGTGCAGCACACAGGAGCCTTACATCCGCTGAAGTCCTGCCGAAAGATGACGCTGTAAGAAAGACACTGGTACAATGTTATGTGGCTGCAATACGAGTCTGTAATAACGGCACGTCTTTTTGTGTAGCTTCTAAAAGTGGAGAATCCGTCCAGGAAGTCCAAAAAAGGCTGCATCCTCTGCAACGTAACTGTGGACTTTAAAAACATCCAGGTGGGTCAGTGAACGCCTCATGGTTCCAACTGCAACCAGAAACAGCTGGCTCTCACAAGTCCTTTAACCTACATCTCTAAAAATCCTAATCCTGCCAGAAAATGTGGAATCGCAACTTTAGAGGATAATCTGTGTTTAGTAACAGTTCATTTCCTATATCCTCCAGTGGGATAAACGATAGACTCATTCAGTGTTTAGGAAAAATAACGATTTTAGGAGAAATACAGCTCAGCTAGCAGCTTCCATTCCGAGGCTAAAAGTTCCAACCATCCGTCCATGTTGCCCTTTCATTAAGTTGACCTGTATTTGCTGAAGGAAGCGTTCTTTACTCAGTGGACAGATCCTCAGTAATCTGGACTGACCTCATCCCTGCATTGTCACTATGAAGACCTTCAGCAGTTTTATTCCTCTGATTCTTTTAGATGGCATCAATGAAACCATTATATACTTGGCCAGTGCAGTTTAGGATTACCTCAATCCTGCTTTCATCCAATCATATTCTTTGTAAGCTGTTGATGGTTTCTAGATTGGCCCTGTCTGTACATGAATCAGATTGCTTTCACCTCGTTTTGTATAGTTTGCTCACATGGACTCCTATTTCTGTCATTTTGAATTTGTTCTAATTTTTCTATTTCCTCTGTTGAAATGTTTCCTTGTTACCTCCCAGTTTGTTTGGATTCAAAGTTTTAAACCTAGCTTAATGGGAAAGATCTATTAGTCCCCAGGAATAATAACAAGAAATCAATACTGTTTGAACTGACAGGAAACAGAGACCCAACAAGACAGCTGTCAGTTCCACATTTCCAACTCTACTTGGATCTCTTATTAAATCCAGTGGCTGTACTGTGTTGCAGTAACCTGATCTCCACTTGTCCTCCCTCAGCTTCTGTCTCAGTTCGTCTCTCCTCACACCGGCAGGATCTACGGCCGACACATCACAGGTGAGCTGCGGCTGCTCAGCCTTGTCCAGAGTTGAAGGCTGTTGCCACTCACAGTGTCTCTCTCTGTCCTCCAGGATTATGTGGAAGAAAGCAGAAGGAGATCTCTAAAGCCATAAAGAAGGCTCACTCACTGGGTGAGTTAGACTTCAGCTTCTCCTAGTGTGTTACTGCTGGTTTGGAATAAAATACACACACAAAGAGCACTGCCAGAATCTGATCAGGTGGTTGGCAGCAGGAGCTGCTGATGGTTGCATGTCAGCAGTGCGATGGACCTGGTCTGCTGTGGGGTTCTGATAAAACTCATTCTATAGATTTTTTGATTTTATATACCCAGAAAGTTTGTTTTACTCGTGTTGTTTCCTCATTTTGCTGAAGGTCAGTGTTTCTTGTTCACATGCAGGTTTCATGCCAGTGACCCACAAGTACCCTGAGTTCATAAAGGATCCCAGGATCTGCAGCATCAAACATCTGGATTAGAGGAGCAGTATTTACTGCTCCCTGTGTGTAAAGTTAAAAACTGATTTTGTTTGTATTAAACTTAAAAATGTCCACCATCTCTTCCTGCCTTTCCCCTTTTTGTGTTGGAGAGTGACCCATGTTCTGGTCCTCAGAGGGACATTTAGTGGTTCTGAACCAATGAGGAGATTGTAGACCATCAAGCAGAACCTGTTGAGTTGCAGTCAGAAACCATGGAGGACCTTTCAGTCAGTATTAAATATGTCTATGAGGCACCAATATAAATATGAATTTATTCCAATAAATTCTAAAGAACAATTGTTATTCTGAACCATCTCCAGGTGACATATTGTAACATTTATCTGAGAACTTAGAAAAGTCAGAATTTTTCATTAAAAAATATATTTTTTTTTTCAAATAAAACATATCTACATATTTTATTTCTGCAGTTAATTTAAGCCTAGCATTTATTTAGCATTTATTTATTTCCCCTGCATCAGGAATGGACTTCCCCTGATGCAGGATGCTGAGTCAGCAGTTGTTCCTCCTCCGTTTCCTGCCCCTGCCCTGCAATGCCCCCTTCTGCTTCGTCTCACAGCCATCCTGCAGCAGGGCAGGCTGCTCCTGCTCCCTCTCTGAGTCTGCCGCCATTGTGTCTTTGCTGGGGACAGGGAAGGCCTGTAGGGACAGCCTCTGAGTGAGCAAGAGAGGGCAGGAGCCCAGCAGCGCTCTGACGGCCTTTAGCAGCAGCTGGTTGTTCCTGGGCTCAACTGGGCTGCTGGTTTCTGCAGAAATGGACAGTGTGAGGACTTGCTTGGAGGTGGAGCAGAAGCACCTGCAGGTGGATATGGGTCTTACCTGCAACTTTTCCTGCTGAGCTCTGCTGCTTCTCTCTGAGGCTCTTCCTCAGAGCTGAAACTTCCAGCTGCAGCGCTTCTACTTCACGCTCGCTCTCCTCCACCTCTCTGCATGCTTTCTGTCCACACACAAACAAGGCAAAACAGACTTTCACAGTCAGATTAGCACAGGAACTCAAACTTTAAATACAACAGTAAGGAGGAGAGGAAGGAAAGGAGAAACATAAGAGAAGAGGGAGGAAAGGAGAATAAAGTGTGGTATATCTGGTTCTGCTCGAGGTTTCTTTCTCTTCAAGGGAGTTTTTCCTCTCCACTGCGTGGTCAGTATGAGGGATTTCTGTAAAATAAACCCAAGTTGCCCACCTCTGATGTAAACAATTGTCTCTGCGTGTTCATCCAGGAGTGAACGCTGCAAGTCAATGATTTGATGTAACCTGATGGGTTTCCTTAGAAACTGTTTAAGAAACTTTAATGTACAACTGTTAACTGTTTGATAACTAGTGTCAATTGGAACGTATGTGGGATTGAAATGAATTTTTGTGAAATACCTTGAGACGACATTTGTTGTAATTTGGTGCTATATAAATAAACTGAATAGAATAAAAGGAAGAAAAAAGTACAACATGGATGGGAAAAAGAAAAATGGGACAGATGGAATGGAGAGGAGAGACAAGCTAGGAAGTAAGGAATGACAAAAAGACAAAAACAAAAATGGGATGAAGAAATAAATAAATAAAGGAAGTGTGGATGGAATCACACTCTGGAAATACAAATATTTTTCCATACTAATCCAGAATGGGGAAATAAATAAACTTCCAGACTTTTCCAGATCGTGAAGGAACCCTGATGATGAGAATGTTGTGATGCTCCTTCGCTCCTCCCTCACCTGCAGCTCCACTTGCAGAGAGTCGTTCATCTTATTCATCTCATCCACCTCCTTCAGCAACCCACTGGGGGAGAAGAACCTGGACCTGGAGCAGACGGGGGAGCTTTGTGAGCAAGACCACGGCTGCTACCCGTCTGGGCCGGCCTGATAGCAAAGCTACCTGTGTTTGTTCATGGTGAGGCTATAGCCTGAAGCGGAGCAGGGAGCGGACATCTTCCAGTAGCCCTGCTGCTCCAGGAGACCCAGGTTGGTCACCAGCACCGGGACGTTCATGAAGCGCCTGTAGAGAGCAGAGGACAGCACTCCCTCAGTAAACACACCGAGCCGACCCATCCAACTGGAGCGGGCATCACCTGCTGCGGGACGTGAAGGCGGAGTACTCCATGCGGTGGGTGGAGTCTGTGGGGGTCACCCTGCTGGACGTCAGCAGCAGGAAGATCATGTGGGGGTTCTTCAGAGCGCTCTTCAGCTTGTCATGGACCAGCTTCTCCCTGAACGTCATGTGCTGCTCTGAGTGCCGGCGCTGCCGGTACCAGCCAATAACGCTGTCCTGCAGCACAAACACCAAACTTCACTCAGACACACTCACACCTCACCTGTCATCACACTACATCATACAAGGAGTGCTCACTACCTCTACACTGGTAGAGATGCACTGATGCAATATTAATATCTATACTGATCCTGATGTTGAAAAAAATTTCAGATCAGGTATTGGTGACAATGTGCCTGATCAATCCTGCTAAGTCTGTACACGTGAAAAACATCCAGCAATACTAATGTCATCAGGCCCGCAGTCAACTCTTACTTTAAAAGACATAAGACATGCTTGTCTCTTAATTACTGAGATTTTGGACAAAATGTGAAAGACCAACAAAACTGAAAACCAATGAAGGGGTTGTAGATGACTGGTGAAGAAAAAAATCTGAAAGGTGCAGCTTGCATGTGTATGTCACCCACTTTATTTTAATGCCCTAAAATAAAATAAAATCACCTTCAGATATTAACTCAGGCTGTGTCCAGTTTTATCCCAGTATAAATGCAGCTGTTCTGTTTCTGCTCAGTCAGCATCATGAAGACCAAGAAACTCAGCAGATGGACCTGGGAGGAGATTAGAATAAAAAACTAGATCCCAAGTTTTAGACTCCTCACAGAACTCTGATTCATGTGAATGTGGAGCGATTGTGGGCAGACCAAAAAAAATAAAAATAAAAAGGCAGAATGGCCTAGTCAAAGGTCAGACCTTCAACAGTGAATATGTGGCAAAATTGATTTTGAGAGAGGAGGGAGATCAACTTTGTGTTGTGGACGTTATGAGCCAATTACACAGAGAAAGGTAGAAATACTTTTGCAAGCTAATAAGGTAAGTCATACAGGTTAGAATACAACCCCAATGTATGCTACACATTAAATGATAATCCCACATATATTAAACACCCAAATTAACCTCATAGTCATGTTCTTAGACCCTGGGAGGAACCCAGAGTACTCACAGAGAACCTATACATCCACAGGGAGAAAAAACTCCATGGAGAAAGATTTGAACCCAAAACCTTCTCGCAGCAAGGCAGCAGTGCTAGAACTGTGCAGGCTCACACATTAAACACATCAAACTACATAAAATATATATATCAACAAAAGCAACTGAAATGTTACCAAACCTTCCACAGAGAGCTGAACCAATCCCTCACCAACCTGCTTGTTATCTGCAAGCATCTCCTGCAGCACGTCCAGGTTCACCTCACCAGAGCTGCTGTACAGACTGACACACACACGCACACACACACACACTGTCAAACAGCACACACATACAGTAACACTGTGCTGATGGCTGATCTGCAGGACTTACGTGTTTAGCTTGAGGCAGGCAACGTGCTTCTGGATGTCTGTCAGAGAAAAAACATTACACACACCGATGACACACAACTGCTGAGCTCTACATACAGCTGAACATTTCTTGGAGTTGAAATCATTTTTTTAGAATTTTTCTGTGTACACACACAAAATGAGAATATAACACACCAAGACTAATAACAGTGACTCAATAATGGTACTGCACTAGTGGGTACTCACTGTATATTTCCTCAATGTGAATGTGGTCAGATTGGGAGTCACTGATGGTGACCTGTTCATGGAAGCTGCTTTCTCCCAGCACCAAGCCTTCCTGGCAGATGAGAGAGTAGACAGCAAGACATCAGGCTGCAGTCCAGCATGCATTATTGTCTGCTGCAGGAAATTATCTCCTCAAGGTGTTATGCACAGTAAGACTCGTGATAGAGTGATGTGCTGCAAAAGCAGGAAGACTTATTTCTCCTACTGGTTTATGTGAACTGCTCCTCTTATGTGATCACTGTTGTCTGCAGAAGTGGAAGAGTTATTTCCTGTTTTGCCCACTAAATTAGAGTACAGTCCTCTTATACTGTTAATGTTCCAAAACCTTCATCAACATGGAACATGCAGTTAAATGTACTGTACATTTGACCCTGTGTGGATTAAAGAAAATCACTATAAATTATAACGTGTCTCTCATTCAATAAATAATAATAATTACAGTTATATAATTCAGCCCTGAAAAAAACTCTCAATTAATATTTAAAAGTCCAAACTACGAGTATTAGTGTATCCCGTCCTGCCATCACAACAGAGCTAAGATTCAAGTTAAAAATGGCCCTCTGAATCTCACTGTGAAACTACATGTATGCCGAATACATCTACAGTGTACAGTAGTTCTGCTGATGCACTTAATCAGTTCCTCATTATGGATTTTCTTCTTGTAAATGCATTACTCCTCGAAACTTCAAAAATACTTGAGCAGAGTCTGGTGTGTTAGCTTGTTTTTAGTGTCACTGGAGCAGCTTTGAATGCTCTCGTGCATTTCATTCTCCGCAGAACGTTAAGTTACAAATAGGGCAGTTTAAATGCAGCTGACTATAAATTAACTTTGCAACTTCTTTGCCAACTGCCATAACTAGAAACAGCGTCGCATCGTCAGCAAGATTCGGAAAGCTCGACTGTAAAAGTTCTAAAAGACTTCCTCACCACGTCCGAGTCGCTGTTAACATGCTGGAACATGAGAGAAGCTAAAACAGTCCCCGAAATACGGACACTAGGCTCCGACATGATGCCTCTACATTTATCAAATCCAAACAGCCGCCTTCTACTATTTCTTCTTCTTCTACTTCCATGCGCATAACGGTATACCGCAATACTATATCTGGGTATTTGCCGCCACCTACCGTACCGGAGTATACTCGGTTTCTTGATGATCTTGGCTGTGCCTGTGGGCAGATTTCACAACGCCCACAGGGAGCGAGTCCTCGTTCTTCTGTCCGTGGACCAAACACATCCAGAGGTTCTGCTGGGATCAGCTGGACGCTGAAGGACCCTCCACTGTCAGGTCTGTTCTGCTATATCCACCCGTGACATTTCTGTCAGTGCTAGTTCGGTTGTTTTAAACACAGAGCTGCTAATGTTTCCACAGGAAGTCCTCTCGCTTCAACAGGACGGTCACTGCAGGTCATTTATTGAACTTTTTTGCGCTGTCACATTTTCATTTACCTAACTATATATAACTTATTATTTCTTGTGGTTTGTTAACTAACGTGCAGTAAATGCACGTGCACAGTTGACGCTTTTTAGTCCTCAAAAGTTTCTGAATTTAAATAAACAATAATATTTAATATTTCAGCTGTATCTTACCGTCCTTTGGTCGTGTTTATTAAATTAAAAGTAATATGACTTTAAAATGACGCTTTATAGTTTAAAATCAAAATGGGTGTCATATAGAATTCTGTCTCAGTAACCAGGACTAACATCAGCAGTTCTGTGTGTGTTATGCTGGGTGTGCACGTGTGTTTAGGTATTTTCACACTCATTTACAGGAACAGTTGGGCATCAAGTTAAGCTTTAAGAAGCATTGGACCAGTTAGAGACTTCAGGTCCTCATGTGTTACCAGGCAGTAACCTCAGCTTTGGACGGCTGCCTCGGGTCAGCAGACACTCTAACTCTGACCCTCTAGTTGGATTCTACAGCATTGTTAGCTATGGACTGGATCATGATCAATATTATGAAGCAACTGATTGTGAAAACACTCCTCTGGTAATTCCCCCACTTATCCTGTCTGGTTCCCAGTTAAGATGTGCCAGCTCTTTGCAAATTGACCCATTTCTAGTTTGCACCAATGGAGGAGAGAAACGATTGTTAGTGAGTCAAAGCAGCTTGCTTGTTTGACTGAGAAGGATGGTTACTGGTTTGCAGATGATGAGGTGACCTGAGAGCTGCGGTGATGGAGAACCTTGGGTGTGTGGTTGAGGCCATTTTCCAGCTGTGGATGTTCGTGGTGGTGTTCTTCATCATGCTTCCCGCCATGTTCGGCCTTTCTCTGGGGGTCACCGAAGCCTACATCCAGGTTCTGGTCAAAATACTCGAGGTAATGTTCTTATTCTCAGTTCTGTTTGAGTCCTCACTAGAAAGTGTGTGTTTGATTAAGCATGCAGAAGTGTGTTGTTCAAAATCATCTGAAAATGTGTTGCAGTGGGCCACATTACGCATCCAGAGGGGCCGGCAGGAACAGCCCAGCGTCTCAGTCCCTCTGCATACAGGTTAGTGCTGTACCTGCAATGCATAGAAGCATTGCAGGTTTTTATGGAGATATTCAGATTCTCTACCTCCGTCATAAAATATCCATGTTAGACTGTTTTGTGACTCTACATCTGCTTGTCTGATTCTGATGTTCCTGCTGGGATGGACTGGCCTGTTCTCCACCTGTCGACTGTGACAGTATGATCCACATATTGATGGACGTTGATGAAATAACCAAATAAGTAGTGCAGAAATCAGGAGTTACCTCACTTTAGTGACAAAAAAAACAATAGAAAAAAAAGCTTGAGAAAAGGCAGAACCAGTGAAGAATTAATATCAATAAAACACTAAAAAATAATACAATAAAAAATTATAACAGATAAAAGAAGCAGTTTATTACTTATGTCATGCAATTAAAACTTAATCATTTCATAAATTCTAAGCAGCAGGAATAACCTGTCATTTCTATTGATGAAATAAATGACATTGAAAATGTCAAAGTAACTAAGCATACATGGAGCAAATAAAAAAAGTTCTAAAATAACAAATAATTTTGATTATAACAATGATATTGCTAAATGAGTATTACAAATGAATAACGTAAGATTGAACTTTATTAAAACGGAATGTTTGAAGTCCTCAGTTACTTTCTTCACTAACATCCCTCGGCTAGAGGAGCTCAGCTCGAAGTTAAAAGGTTTCCCTGTAGTGGGACTCTGAAACCCTGGTTGCAACATCTGGAGAAGTTCTGCCACGCTGCTGCTGATCCTGCATGAGGCGGTCCTTGGCAGATTCTTGTTTGGGCTTTAGTACACAGTGTTCTGCTGCAGGAAGGATTTGTTTTTCTAACACATGGCGATCATGTGATGCTGTGAGAGAGAATCGGGACTGCCTATTGGTCAGCTGCACCATCTGATGTTGGGGTTGTCGCTCTGTGTGGGAAAACTCCTGGCTCGTCTCATGTTGATGATGCAACAGCAGGTTGTGTAACGGTAGCCAAAGAGCAGCCTGGGATCAAATTCAGTTTAAACACACATGTGTTTGTTTAAATTGAATGTCAACAATCACTGAAACACAGTGAAGCACTTCTTCTGAGTAATGAAATGTGAAAAATGTTCACATTTGCCTCCTTCCCAGAGGTGATCATTTATTTTTTGAAATAAGTTTGAGAAAACAAACAAGCAGAGAGATAATAATGAAAGGAATAATTATGAGTAGATAGTATCTGTTTGTGAGAATATCCACTCTATGGCATTTCTGCACTTACACAACAGAAAAGTGTTTACTCTTCTGGCTTCTAGAATAAAACCATATTATTAGTACACAGAGCTTAATGTGATAGCCAATCCTTTGCTGGATATGGTGTGTAGATGTGGAGATGTCACCCTAATGCTCAGACTGGAGCTGTTCAGTTCAGCTTGCAAACTTCAGGTCCATCCATCCCATTCATTTAATTAGTTCTCAGAAAAATTGGTATGAAAAAGAAAACAGGAAGCTGAGGGAGACTCGGCTGTGCCTGTGGGGTTAAACATGAGGTCAGCAGTCTCATGATCCTCCACATGCTGTCAATATTACACACATTGTTCAGCACTTGCCTGAATCTCATTTCATCTTCATTTTCCCAGCACACAAACAGCTGTGTGAGGAGTGACCAACTATTGTTTTCATATTGAGCTTTCAGGGAGCTGAAAGCTCACATCATCAAATACAATGATGTGAACATCTTTGTATTTGATGATTTACTCTGTGATCAAAAGTCAACATAAAAACAACAAATAAGCCTAAGAAATTTCTAAAACTACTTTTTTGTGTGTTATTTAAACTTGATTTAACCAGGAAACACACACAAAGGGCAACATGTCTTTGCAAAATAAGCTCACATCACAACAGCTGCCAGTTGGTGTAACAGTTTGGACTGATATGCATCATCAGTCCAAACTGTAATGATCTGGGTTTTGTTTACAGGTACAGAACCTGGGCAGCTTGCAGTTACTGAGTAAACGACAAGGCACTCTGCCTGCCAGTATTATTTGTTGGTTAATAATACAATTCCTTACTATGAGTAGACTATGGAAAGTTAGTGATAGAAAATAAAGTCACTCAGCCAACCCTTTAAGTTATTTATAACTTAAAGGGTTGGCTTTAAGTTTGGCATGCTAAGAACTGCCTTATCTGCACAAACTGACCACAAGTGTTCCCATGCATGAACTGGAGGGGAACTGGACTGTACTGTCGGTCGACTCTTGAAGTGCCGTTGAGACTCTGCACAAATGTAAATGACCGGATGCCATATCAGGTGCAAAAACCCCCATTGTGGGTCGAAACTGATGCATTGTCAGTATAAAGTCTTGTATGAGATATTCTTAACAGGGTGAATCATTCTTAACAGGGTGATAAACAGTATCAATCTGTTTATATCTGCCACTGTAACTTCAGAAAAAGCAATCGCATGTTTTCTTTTTTTAAATTTGTCTAAAGATAGATCTTAAACAAGCATCACTGGATCTTTACTGGATTTTTCTATTTTTTAACTTTGTGTCTTGCTGAACATCAGTGCAGGCTTTTGTCCTCCTCTGGGCTTTATTTTGAAATGAAAATCTGTTTTAATCATTTGAATCATAAAAACATCATGTGATGATGAAAAAAAATATGTCAAATAGTATGTTTTCCCATAAAAATCTAATAACTGAAAGTCGAAAGTCGAGCCCATGGCCTTTTTTCTGCTGTGACATGAAGGTAGAGCTACCTCTGGTTCTGCTGGTTGTCTTGCAGGGATCATAGAGCGAGCGGGGGGGTCCATGGAGGAGGAGATGTGGCAGCTCCGGTGCTCTCGGCCCGAGGCGGTGGGGGGATTCTGTTTGAGCGATGGTGTGTATTTCTGTAAGAAGGGTCTGGAGAGCATTGTGGAGGACCAGGTGACGCAGAGATTTTCCTCCGAGGAGTTGGCTTCCTGGAACCTTCTGACCCGCACCAACCAAAACTTCCACTACATCAGCCTCCGCCTCACCATCATCTGGGGCCTCGGAGTCTTTGTGCGATACTGCATCCTCTTACCCTTCAGGTCAGTCAGTGTGATACAGATCAGCTTCCCAGAGGCTGAGACAGACATGAGACCAGAAGTTGCTAAGAGTTCAGCTTCTTCTGGCTGACAGTGAGCAAACACAAAGACTGAGTCATGACAGGAATATAGTCTGTTTTATTATTTGGTATGGCGCTTAATGTCAGATCAAATGATCTGAAACACAGAGTAGTGCTGGAGCTCCTCTCACAGGGGTTTCTCTGTTATAAATCAGAAAAAAGAAGTACTTCAACACAAAGTTCAATCTGTGAGGAGTTTAGCATAAATCTGTTAGAAGACTATGTGACTTTCTGCAGGATTGCGCTTGCCTCTATCGGTCTCTCCTGGCTGGTGATTGGAACGTGTGTGGTTGGATTTCTGCCTGAGAGCAGGTAAAATAAACACATCAGTTCAATGTCTTGTAAAATGATAAAATACTTTTAATGTATTTCATTTGGATTTTATGCAACTGACCAACACCAGAGAAGTGTGATTAAAAACAAATTTCTAAAGAGCAAATTGTTTTCAGATAAATTCTTGAAAAATGTGGTGTTCATTTGAATTTAGTCCCAATGACTCAATACGTTGTTGAAACATCTTTTGCTGTCGTAGAGCTGCAGGTCCTATAGGGGAAAATCTCTATCAGCTTGGTGCATCTTAGGATTTACTTTCTACAGCCTTATCCTAACCATCACATACCTAAACCCACCCCAAACCCTAACCCTAACCAAAAGTCATTTCACACCTTAGCCCGAAACTTAACCACTAACCCAAAAACAATATTTCCCCTCATGGGGACCAAGAAAATGTCCTCATAAGGAGCAATGGTCCCCACATTGTAGACAGAAATTGGTCCCCACAAGAATATAAACATCCAGTACACACACACACACACACACACACACATTTTTACTGACTACGTAACTTGCATTTGGTTTCACGTTTTATTTATTAGTATCAGAGGGATGTGTGCTGAAAATAACTGCTGACAATTCATCTAATATTTATATTTGTAAAAATATCTGCATTGTGTTGGTCTCTCATGTAAAATACAATGAGGTTTAGGGCTGTATAAATGTACAATAAATCAGAAGTGTGATGAGTATTTTGCCAGAGTGTATTTTGAATAGCACTGTGTTACTTTTAAAGCGTATTCTGAAGCCGTCCCAATTCTCCTGTGTTTTTCTACGTATCAGTGCAAAGAACTGGCTGAGTGAGCTGGTCCACCTCACCTGCTACAGGATCTGTGCCAGAGGACTGTCTGCTACCATCCACTACCACAACAAGTCAGTCACACTCCAACTTCCAACACTTTACTGTACTTTTCATTTAAAGTTGTTAGTTTGCAAACTGTAGATTAAAAAACAAAGTCTAAACTTAGACATTAAATAACAAATGATTTTCAAACCTTCTAATTTCTTCTCTTACTTTGTGAAATGAAATGATTGGTAGAAAAACAACCTCATAATAAAATGTATTATGCTCTCATTAAAATTAAATGAAGCCAGATGCTAGGTAGTAGTATTCAGGCATACAGACTCATATTCTTTTCCTTTGCCTTATTGTTGATGTGATGAAAATGTTCTTTTCAGACCAGGAACTAAGATAAGCTTTAGAATAATTTCCACGAACTTTGCACAATTTGAATTTGGAAATTTCAAAGTTAGGAATTGTTCAGTTTCCTAACTTTAGTCAGTTGTGTGGGATTCACATTGGCCTGTGTGCTGGTGTTTCTGGAGAGAGAACAGGCCTCAGAAGGGAGGAATATGTGTTGCGAACCACACTACCCCCATCGATGTGGTGATCCTGGCCAATGATGGTTGCTACGCCATGGTGAGTCTTTCTTCTGGGGAATATCAGTGAGTCTGTGACTCCTTCTGTAATCCCACCTTGTCCACAGGTTGGACAGACTCATGGAGGTCTGCTGGGGATCCTTCAGAAGTCCATGGTCAGGTCCTGTCCCCATGTCTGGTTCGAGAGGTCGGAGATGAAGGACCGAAACGCAGTGACCAGGAGGTGACGACAAGGTTCACATGACAACAAGGAGCTTTATGAGAACTAGTTAGAAAAACTCCTAAACAAAGAAATCTAGAGCCAGAACAACTAATGGACTTTATGTCCTACGGATCAATATGACATAAAAACTAAGGCAGACAATGAGCATTAGCCCCTCCCACTCAGACTTAGGAACAGGACGTCTCTGAATTTCTGTCAGATGAGATTATGTGTTGAACATTGAGTTATCAGAAGTGTTGTCTTGATTCTTTCAGACACATTTGATAAATCCTTGAGCAAAACACTTGAGCCTCCTTGCCTGCTGGTGTTGCTGCCTCTGTCTGACTGCTGCAGGGCAACGGTGGCCACATGCAGCAGCTCATCACCATCAGCATGTGAATGACTGAATGTAATGTGAAGTGTTTTCTATTAAGGGACAGATTTGTCAAAGTGCTACACACATACAAGCCATTTGCCATTTTTCCCCTCCGCTGTTGCTCCATGCATGCCCAGTATGAGGTAATGCTTTAAAGACAACAACACAATTCAGGTGCCCTCTGCTGGTCCATGAGGAATAAATTCTGCAATTCAATCTGCTGGGTTTTCTTAAAACGTCTGAATCCACTTTAAATAATTAATTGAGCTTACTGTGCTGTTTGATAACGAGGATAAATTGGAATGCTTATGTGACTGGATTGAAATCACTCTTTTGGGATGAGACTTGTTGTGAATTGGTCCTATAAACAAACTGAATTGAAATGAACTGATGAACATAGTGCTGAACAGGAAAGGCAAAATAAGGAAGGCAAAATAAAAACTTACAAGACCATGAAAGAAAGCTATAAAAAATATACAGAAAGCCAAGCAATACAAAACTGAAATCTCAAAATCACACTGAAGACAACACAGACTGCAGGAGCTGCATGTGATCAGCGCGGGCTCCCAGTTCAGTTCAGACTATCACACTGGATGACTCAGTCTGAGTCATGCCTTCAGCAAAACGGTTCACCTCACACGATTGGTCACACTCATGCTTTGTGACCACACTACAGAAAGAATACACTATGTGGTCACTGTTAAAGATGATTCAGGATTTATTGAACCCACTAACAAACCAGAAGTTGAGGCGCTCTGTGTGAACTCTCAATGAGGAGATCTGCTTTATTTTAAATAAACTGAAATCAAGTTAAGATTGTTTGATGTTTTGACTCGGGGCTTTACATTCCTGTCTCTGCAGATTGAGACATCACGTCGCTGCAAAGACCAAACTTCCCATCCTCATATTTCCTGAAGGTCTGAATCTTCTGTCACATTGTACATTTGATCATTTCCATGGTTTGGTGACGTTTGTCTACTTGTTTCCAACAGGAACATGCGTCAACAACACCTCAGTCATGATGTTCAAAAAGGGAAGCTTTGAAATCGGAGGAACCATTTATCCAGTAGCTATTAAGGTAGAAAGAACTAGTTGGACTTTCCTGGTTCTCTGGTTCGGGTTGAAGTGAAACGGTTTGCTTTGTGACTGTTCCAGTACGACCGTCGCTTCGGGGATGCTTTCTGGAACAGCAGCAAATACAACATGCTTAGCTACCTGCTGCGCACGATGACCAGCTGGGCCATCGTGGTCAATGTGTGGTACCTCCCTCCCATGACTATACAGGTACTCACTGCTCCTTCCAATACATCGGACTGGCTGTGAGCACGACCACAAACTGTAACCAAGGCCCCAGCCACTTTACTGCTCATAGTTTTTATGAGAAACAAAAAGAGCAGAACAAGATAAAAACCATCTTAACGATGGTGATGTCAGGTATATGTCTGGTTTCTTCTTTCTTCCCCTAATCTGCGCTTCCATCATTCTGTGACATTTAGCATTTTGGACAACATCATGTGAAAGTTGGTCTAGTGTGAATATCTCCTGCTGCAAGACTGTCCAGCTGGCTAAATATGAAATATACAAGTCTATAACATAGAAATATATTGCTCTCCAAACAGTCGTTAGTCATATGAATATTGGGTTTTCCTTTTGAGATGGAACCTGTATGCTAACTGACACCTCTGTTCACTTTTAAAATCATTGCAGACATTAAAAATTATTGTTCTATTTGTGTGTCTTTTAAGTAAAGGACATAATCAATGAGAAGGTTGCAGATGAATGTAATGTCAGGGCTGGTAACAAACACGCTTCTAATTCTTTCCCTGACATGTTGGTGTATGTTTCATTTTGACCTATAGGTGGCAGTCTTGTTCTTCTGTGAAGATTCACAGCCACAGATATTTCTTACAAACTTCACTGCTTCACTGCTAGACCTGTTCTCTTGGTTTGCGATGAAGATCATTTCCAAATATTTCAGATGTTAGAGAATTAATTGACACAATTTTATTAAAACCATGTATATGTTGTTCATTTTGCCTCGAAAAAAACAACATTGCACTTGATGCTAGGAGTCTGAAGTAGATTTTTGCAATAATGTTAATTTTCAAAAACATTTATAGACTTTAGATTGAGGTGAATTTCAGATGATAACCTACATGGTAACGTAGCGCCTATTAAAAAACGGAAGGCGTAAAGCTTATGAAGAACCAGATTTCTATTTAAATACAGGCCAAATTAATCACCTCGCCTTAAAGGGGCAGTATTGTGTAAAATTAACTTTTTTGTTATAACGTTTTCTCATCAGGAGTGTTGCCTTGATTCTTTCATGCATGTTTGAGAAATCCTTTCATCTCCCATGGCAACCATTCAGCTGTGCAAAACTCTGACCTAGCTCCTCAGGGACGCAGCTCTTCCTCTAAGTTGTAGTTTCCAAGCCTCTCTGCTTCCACCTCACAAAGCAGCCAAGTGGGCTAGTGGACTCCTTCAAACTAGCCAGCAGCAACTAGTAAACAGCTGCTGGAACTGAGAATCTGCTGAGCTCATTATAAGAGCTACTGAGAAGTACAGCATGGTACTTCTCAGAGCAACACTGGTAGAAACATTGTTAAAGGGTTAATAAAGGAGCAGAGCAGGAGTTTTTAAAGAGACAAAGGCCCGAATTCAAGGTGTTAATTTACAAAGTCACATTTCTTTTAAGTCATATTTGATGTATATAAAATTGTTATAACAATTAATGAAGTTAACCCTCAAATCACCTCCACACATTTGATGGTGCTATAAACTTGCACTATGTGCCTGGAAAATACATCATATTGTCTCTTTAAATTACACACAACACTCATTACAATGCAGGCAGTGCAGAAACCTCTACATCACAATTATTTATCTGCATGTTTGCTTCTCAGAGTGAGATACAGAAACCAAATAAGAACTTTATTACTTTGGTCCACTTTTGAAAGAGTTTTAAAATTGGACAGAGCTGGTTTTTCACCATCAGCCATAAAATAGATTTTGCAATTTCTTAATAAGAAATCCTATCACATATATATGTGTGTGTGATTATAATTTGCTGATTCAAATGTATTTGCTTGATTTAAGGATAAACCACATCTCCTGTGCACAAAATCGTCCAACGTGAAAGTCTCCATCCAGACCTGCCCAGTTCTTTCTACTGTGGGTCTGAGTTGCTGCGTTTGGTTCTGACTGACTATTTGTGTTTTGTGAGCAGGATGGAGAGGATGCAGCTCAGTTTGCCAACAGAGTCAAGTCTGTCATTGCTCATCAGGGAGGACTGCTGGACCTGGCGTGGTGAGGACGAGCCTCTGCTCAACACACTGATTAGATCTGATCTGTTCTCCAGCCTTAACTCATCCCACTGTGCAACTGAAAACCAACTTGTGATGGTTTTCACAAGTTGCATTAGTGAAAACCATCTAAGTGATTAAATGCTCTGCAAAGGTTTGAATGACAAGAAATAAGGCAAAGAGAATAGCAGATAGGAAATAAAGCAGCTTATAGAACCAGGTGTGAACAGATGGACTCGTAAAGGAAGACAGATGATTATCATCCAGCTCATGAGACGTATGTGGCTAGAGTTCAGGAAGGTCAGAAGGTCACAGAGGCTAACATGGAAATGTACATTTGGAAAGTTCTCTTTCATTGTAACTGTGATGTATTTGTGCACTGCAAACCTTTGCTGTGGGGTGGCAGCCATTTTAAGCTGAACAGTTCTAAACATGAGGCTGTGAATGTGCGTGTTGTAGGGATGCAGGACTGAAGAGAGGCAAAGTGAAGGATTCCTTGAAGGAGGAGCAGCAGAAGATGTACAGCAACATCATTGTGGGACAAAACAACATCAGAACCAAAAAAAAACACATGCAGCAAGACCAGAGAGGATCAATAATGCTGGATCAATGAAGAACATGTGATCAGCTGTTAGCTTGGAAACTGATGAAGTATCCGAAGCTGAAGCTGGCTGTTCCATTAGGGAGGACTGTGCTAATATTCCACCAGGCTTTTGTTTTAATAAAATGTTTTGAATGTACTCTTGAGTTTGCGCGTGTGTGTGTGTGTGTGTGTGTGCGTGTGTGTGTGTGTGTGTGCGCGCAGTAATGTCCATCCACCAGCAGGGAGCAGTGTGTGATAACATAGTCTTTCACTCTTGATCCTCCCTGGATTGGAGGACATGTCCTATTTCTCTTACAGGCAGTGTCACCACGGCGATGGTGTTCTTTCTGAGTAAGAATGTGGGATGTTATTTTTATAGAACTGTAGTTATAGAACAGAAAATGAAAAAAAAATATTTCTCATAAGAAGAAGAAACTTAAAGATGCATCATTCACTGAAAGATTCTACATTCATTGGTTGATTGTTTTTTGTTTTTTTTTACATTTTCATGCGATCATCACGTATTCGACGGTACTTCAGCACTGATTCCTAACTGCAGGAATGTGCAATAGATTGTGAATTTTTTTAAATGACTTCTTTCCTTTTTCAACCTTTTCAGTACAAATTACAGACAGTCGTTTTTTCATTTTCACACTTTTTAAATATGGCAAATACTTTGTCATTTTAAGCCTGCACCGCAGAAAGGATAAAACTGTGGGGATTGAAATGGGGAAAAAAGGTGAATTGGGATTTGTTTTTCCAGATAGTTACATATTTAGTTCACAAATCCTGGAATATGTGGAAGGTTTAACATTGGAACCTTTTTTAATGTTCTGATTACCAGAATGTTACCAGAACCATGTTAATAATTATCATAATAAAATAAAGTAATTTATAAAACAAAGATAAAAATCACTAAGTACCTTACAGTAAATTGCAAACACAATAACAGTAGCAGTTGAACATTCAAATTACATAAAAATTAAATCCAGCAGAAAAAGCCTAAAACAAACAGGAGGCTTCATGTGTTTCTTAAAGAAATCCTAACAGCGTAAAATGTAAAACACTGATGAGATTCTTCTTGCGTAGCTCAATAAGTGAAAAGCAGGATTTTAAAAATAGTCATAAAACAGGAATGCTGTGTATTTCCTGAAGAGTTCAGTTTCCACCTGAACATGATCATCACAAAACCTTTTTACTAAGACACATTAAACGACTCAATTAGAAAGTTACCACTAACACGACAATTATACTTATCGCACATAAGCCTCCTTGATTTTGAAATATTTCCTAAATTAAATATGAATCTCATATCAACAGTTTAAAATGGCAGTCTGATTAGTCAAACCAGATATCTGACTGGACAGCGTTAGTATAATATTCTGACCAAAAATAGAAGCATTAAGTGATTTTTTTATTGTCTGAGTAGGACAATAAAAATCACGTTTGATTGGAGAAACGTTAGGTTTTCTAACCCAGAACACGATGAAGGGACTGAGATCTGTTCATTCTGACTGGTTCTGCTCTAATCAAACTCATGCTGTCAACACCGGATCCTCTACTGGAGATATTTCCTTTTAGGAGTGTTGCAATTAAGCATTTTTCTGTGTATTCCCAGAACATTAAATTAAAATCTTTGTACATAAAATGTTTTTTCTACATTAATATTGAAGCTCCTTATAATGTAATTGTCCAGAGACAATCGCATTTCATATAATGAGCGTTAAATCATCTTGAAATTAAGCTCATTTTAATTATGACAACGAGTTAGTTCATATTTAATAATTGTAATAATTTATATAACACAGTAGTGATAAAACAATACACAGTATGGAGAAAATTATTTAAAATACTGTGACTTAAAAAAAAACAGTAATCGTGCTGTAAACTACTTACAATGGTGAAAATAATAGTGATACTCGCCAAACCATACATGTCCTGTAAAATAAAATAAATAAATCACAGAACTGAAATACTGTTAAATACTGAAACAACAGCAGAAAAACCTGCCTTCTGCAGACCTGACTGAACAACTGTTATAATTCCATAAATGTCATCATTTGTGAAGCATGCTGTCCAGGTCAATGATAATACATTCAGGATCATATTTTCAATTCTGTTTTATTTTTTATTGTTTAATATCTAAGAAGCCGGTCAGAGAATGGGATATTTATTAAAAACTCAGAAAAGAGGTTAGGGCAGATCTGACAATTCATCACACTGCCATGAACTATGACTGAAAAATATAAATCAGGTGGCACTGGATTTGAAATGCTTCAAACCTATTCTGGTGATAAAATAGTAATAATTTTAAAAAAAATCAACATATATTTTATACAGATCAATTATTTTAAGACATTTAAAGTATTTTTGTCACATGTTTGCGATAATACTCCTAGTTGTAATTCGTGAACATTGAGGTTCCGCTTCAAAGAATTTTGTAAATACATGAGTTCATTATAACTGAAATAATTCATTAGAATTATTATGAGATCTGATGATAAACTGAATACAGTAGAGCTTTAAAGTAAAGAGGCAACAGAACCGGATCCATTTAAAAGCCGTGTTTGTGCATTAAAGTGTCCAGCTGTGATGTCTGCCAAGCCGGTTCTCCTGAACAGGACTAAAACCTGTTGGCGTCCTTGTGAGAAGGAGATGCGAGATGAGACAGAAGAGAGCTGCAGATCAGCGCCGGTGGCAACATGTTTACTGTGACGGCGCTTTAATAAAGAAAGCAGAGGGTGTGAAATAGCATGGAGTTATTCTTCCACACACAAGCAGGCTTACATTTCACAGCCTCTCCTCCTCCTCTTCATCCGCCTGCCTGTAATAACAATCCCACAACTCAAATTGCTTGAACAGAAATGTTTGTTCTCCCCTAACAAGATTGTGAATTATTAATAGGATCTAAAGCCGGTTCTATAACCCGATTGTTGAGGTGGGACTCTTGGCGAGCGATGCTGCACCATTCACCATTTACTGTGATGTATGTGTCTGCACATCTTTATGTCCAATTTAATGTGATTCAGATAGATTTCAGAGGGACATCATAAAAGGCATTGGAGTGACCCCGACTGTGGACTCCATACAACCACCCCGTCTGTCCCAATATGTTAATTCGATTTGGTTCAATTTTACTCTTACCCGCGGCTGATCCATACAAATTCAATGCAGGTACACTAAGTAAATATGAATACATTTCCAAATTGAATCCAAGTGAGTGTAGTCTGCAGAGGACATCATTTTAAATGGTGCTGTGCTGGGAAGTGAGCGGTCACAGGGTAAATGACTGAGGCTCCCTCTAAGACTTGCCATTAGTTGGAGTGTAATGCCTTTAAATACATTGTTCTGCCATCTATTCTGTGCTGCTGTGGTAATGTATGTGATGCTGAGGAGGTACAATGCAGCTGCAGGGAGGGATCAATACAAGTCCTGGGATGTGCCCACTGTGCTGCTGCTTCTATTTAACTCTGAGGTTAAACACAAACCTGCATTAAATGCTAATTTCATGCTAAGGCATTTCATCCACTTCATCCACACCCATCATACCCGTCCCTCTGACAACAAACTCTGGCTTTGGCAGCAGCTGTTGGTTGCAGTCTCCAGTTTGTGCCACTAGATGCCATCCCATCATTTCACTCAACAATTAAAGGGGGGGTAACATGTAAAATCCATTTTGTTTTTAGCTTTACATGAGGTTATAATGTTTTTCCCTCATCAAAAACAAACTTGGAGTGTTGCTTGGATTCGTTCATGTGTGATTGAGAAATCCTCTAATCTCCATGGCAACCATTCTGGGTACATAAACACTTGCTCTTCCCACAAAGAGACTCCAGCTCCTCCGTGGAGCTGGAGTCTCCAAACCAAACGTCTGCCTCACAGAGCACCTGTCCATTACACTGCCCCAGCTCTGCTCCTCCTGACTAGCAGCAGCAATTAGCAAATATCTGGTGCAACTGCGTGTCTACTAATCTGATCACACAAACTAGTTCTCAGTCCAACAGTCCTAAGAATAGTTGTTAAAGGCATCATAGAGAAGCATTACTGTGATGGCATGCTGAAAGTGGAATTTCTTAAAGAGACAGAGGCCCAATTCAAAACATTAAATTCCAAAGTCATGTTTTATGTGCATTTTCACCACTGAAGATAACATGGTTACTTGATTATGCTATAAAATGACATTAAGTTCCTTGACAATACATAAAGATGCCCCTTTAAAGTGTGAAGACATTCTGCAGGACGATGGAATGGATTAAAATCCAGGCAGATGAAAACACATGGTGCTATGCACCAGTTTTCAGACTTCTGCTAGAGAGATCTGCCAGTGGCACAAACCCCAGACCAGACAAAGCCTCTGACCAGAACGGCCAGACATGAGACCACGAGTGCCCCCCCTGTCTCCCCCCACTACCTCTCTTTTTGCATACTCTAACCAAACAGGCTTTATTTGGTCAGAATTGATCTCTTTTGCTCTGATTGAGCTTCAATTGAGGTGAAAGTTCTTCAAGTGGAATACTGATTAATTTGTGGTTAAATTCCAGTTTTCTTGTCTTGGGGAAAAAAAATGATGCAATGATTGGATGGCAGAGGTGAGTCTCTGACCTCCTCCTCCAATCACGTTCAGTCATCCTCCTGTTTGTTATCACAGGAATCATCTACAAACTGTCGGCTGGCTTTTAGTGAATGAGATAGTGAAGGCACATGAAAAATGTCCTCCGGCAAGGTACATGAAGGTGTGAAATTGCAGACTCCTCTTTGCCCTCAGCCCCGTGCCTCAGAAGCTATTTCTTCTTTTATTGACAGCACGGTTGAATTTAAGCCTGATGGCTGCCACGGACACCCCCCCTAACCGTCCCTCCTGGAGTCTTGATTGCTTTTGTTTCCAGGTCACCTCCTATCTATTGCTGCAACTTTTCCAATTTCTCAGGGCTCTTTGTATGAAGACAGAAGGCGCCGGCGTCACCGGCTCTCCAGGAAATATACATAAACCTCAGCAGAGAAATGACACAGAGGAAACACAGAGAAACCTTGTCAGTTTCATGCTCCCTGGGCAACACGCATGCTGTCGTGGCTGCTGCAGACACGACTTCATCAAAGCAACAATCAAATAAAAGTCCTGCTTCATTAATATGGAATTATCTCAGCATTAAGATTAATTGCATTAAACTGATGAGAGTGTGTTCAGTGCGGAGGGAAGCTGCAGAAATGATGGATGATGAGAAGCATGATGAATGGAGAAAGCAGCGGAACTAAATTGAAAGTGTACTCATCCGTTCCCCCCTCACAACTAATGATAAATTGAGCGTGTCACATCGAACAATACATGTTGAGCTTTAAACATGGCCCCCTCCGCCTTCTTTTCACCCCTTCATGCATGCAGGCCAGCGTGGCCGACACCCTCCTGCACTGGTCTCCATGTGAACTTTCTGGGAGTGGTTATGTTGTGCTCTATTTGTGTCCTTAGGGGAAAAAAATCCTGATGCTTTAAATGTGGTGACAAAAACATTATGGACCAAAATACTTTTCCCAATAGCTGCCTGAGCCCAATACCAACTTCATCTTACTGTACACAACAAATGCTCGGTAAAGGGACAGTATTATGTATTTTCCAGACACATAACTATTCTAAAGACAATGAGCTTAGGGAGCTGAAATGCAGGCAGGATGCTGCCTGACATGCTGTTGGTGGTCTGCAAGGTCAGTCCAGGACCACCATTCAGTTCCCTTGAATGAGTGTGGATGTTAGCTTCTGCTTATCAAGGCTGTTTCCACTGTTTATTAACTCATATTAAGGTATATTTGGTGTCATTACCAAAATAGGCAACTATATGCATTATTAGACGGGCTCTCAAGAAACCACAGAGTTCAGTTTGCTGGGTTCTGGACGCTGTTGTGGTTATGCTCAGTAGTGCATTCATATAAAAGTTTTAATCTTTTCCCATCATTAGTAAAGGTTTGTGTATCTGTGTTTATAGCATGTGTTTAGCTATGAAAAACTACAAAAAACACCAGACTCAAAATAAAAAATATAAAAAAATTAAATAACACATTCTTGTATCTACCAAAATCGTTAGTAAGTAAATAAATAAATAAATAAATAAATAAATAAATAAATAAATAAATAA